>JBBIGA010000106.1:2113180-2139333 GCA_037576975.1 Alestes dentex | reverse complement strand
TTTCCTAAAACAAGGGGAATGAGTTCAGTTCAGGGGGGCCAAGTGTTGCCATTGCCAAGATTAAAAGCTCAGACACCAAACAAATGCTTGTGCTGCATTTTAGAGTGAGGAATCGTTTGTCTCACAGCAGGTAGTTCTTTTGATGGGAAACAGGATTCAGAGTTTGAGGTTGAAGAACTGGGTAATGATTAACGTTGTTTTAACGTTGCCTGTTGTTTAACGTTGCCTGTTGTTTAACGTTGCCTGTTGTTTAACGTTGCCTGTTGTTTAACGTTGCGCGTTGCCGTTTATCAAACGTTACAAAATGTTGTATTTTACTTTTGTCACGGAGCACAGCTGTCAACCAGGCAGGACACGGACAGACCAAGAGCTGCACTCCCAGCTAGGTCAGGAATACAGACAGACCAGAGAGAGATGCACATCATTATAACCTTGATGTCATTTTCTGACGTCTGGAGAGGATAGAACAAGTTTACCTGATTGCTGTACCTGGCATTTACTTTCATGGCCTTCTTTCTTTTCGTGACCAGAAGGGTAGTTCTGCTTCATTCACTATTTGAAGCTGCAAATACTGACCCCTGCTTTGACCCGAGGGGGGACCCTTGTAGAGCCACCTGGCTCTGAGCATGAGGATGAAGTAGAATGGTATTGAAACTAAAAAACAATGTTAACTATACTTATACAATAAAAAAAACTTTAGAATTTTTCAGGTGTGATAAAAACGAATAATATAAGTTCCACCCTGCCCACTTCAATATAAATATTATGGCCATATAAGACTATATAATGCATTTAAAGATTTATCACATGCATTAAAATTGGTTTTGATATTGTTCATTTTCATATTGGTCGAGCCCTGATCTAAACTGAAAAGCTGAAAAGTCAGGGCGCTGCTGGAGTATTCTGTAAAAGCACCAGACAGTGAGTTTACTTCTACAAATGCTTACTGCCCCTGGTCATTTGCCCTGGTTGATTTTCATTAATGTATTTTTCAAAATTTAGCTCATAAGACCAAGACACAGCAGCAAATGAAGTAGACTAGAGCGACTGCTGAGGAGTCCTCATTGCTGTCTTCTCCATTACATGCCGTTCCACTCAGCTGTAATTTTAATGAGGCCTATTTTTTAGCTTAAAATACTCATGGTCAGTTTTTATGTAACACAGGCTGTTAACAGAAGAAATATCCATCCGTGACCGTCTGCTGTTATGCAAAAGCACTGCATAAATTTGCATACATTGGCTGGCCCCGGTATGGAACAGAACGGCATGTTGGAGATTTCTCTTTGCAGCTTGGGCGTTAAAACCAGGTCAGCTCTTTAACAGCAATGTATAGAGGAAGTACAGGGTGTTTTTTTCTTTCATCTTTAATGATCTCACTTGTTTCTGCAAAGGTATTCGTTTTTATCGTCTGTGTTGGGTACATTAATTAGAATGGCATTATCTGAGGAACCTAATAAGGACCCCATTGTCAAAGCATTTTTCAGCCTGTCTGTAAACAAAGCTGTAATCACAGATGACCCTACATTACAGGAGGGCAACATGACAGTATGGTTTTGTCATTGTGATAAACTACATAACAAAACACTTTTCGGAGTATATCAATGGTATCTTCTAGAGCATGGGTGTGGAACTCCAGTCCTGGAGGGCCGTGGTGATGTCCCTGCTCAGAAACCCCTGGTTCACCTCGCCAGTTAACTGTCAGGTTTAGTGAATGTATTTGAGGGGGAGAACCATCAAACTGTGCTGGACCCTCCAGGACCGGAGCTTGACACCCCTGTTCTAGAACATTGCATGAATCCCAAAAACACAGATTTAGATTATGGATGCCTAATCATGATTCTTATGTCTTTACACCTAAGTTGATTTTTTGTGACCGGTCAGCCTTTTTTTTTAAGTTTATAGTATTATTGAAAGTTTCAATATCCATTGTAGACCATCAGCAGCAGGAAACAGGAACGTATCATTATCATTTTTTGCCCTACTCTGATTCCTTTACAGCTGAATTGGCTAATTAATGATTCTTCCGTCGCACATGAAAGCACATTGTAATAGGTTCCGTTTGCCATAAAACAATATTGTTTACGCTTTAAGGAGCCAAACTGGCACTGTAAATTAATGGAAAATATTTTTTATTAACATACCGAGTCATGCACAATGATGCTTTGAGATTTTGGTCAGCATTCCCATACCGAGCCAGTAAAGTCACCTGCCTCACAGTGTGTTCCTCATTAAATGATAACTAAAAGATAATAATAATAAACTGGTCGACTGCATGTTTATAGCTAAAATCTGCTCATTCTTGTTTTGGCCAATTCTATCATATATCTTGTAGGTGAACTAGAATATAGCAGCTAAAGAGACTGGTGACATGCACTGCTTCTCTTCTCGATCGTTTAATAAGTCTATTTTTGTCTCTGTAACGTATGAGGAGGGAGAGTGGACAGTCAAGTCGCCTTCAGAATGTGTCAAAGAGCGAGTCTGTAACGTCACTACTATGGTGGCCGTAAAAGGACAAAACACAGAGAAACACAAATGCAGAAAAAAGAACACAGAGCAAAACACCCAGCTGTCTCATAAACAGACTTAAAGACACTAAAGCTCAGGTCTGTTATAAATAAGTACGAGTTACTGTTTGCTGTTTCCAAACACTGGCAACCATGCATTCACACTTCGCATTTTCTCGTGGAAATGCATGTAGTTGTAACTCTCACAATTACTAATTAAACCTGATTACGGATGAATAAAACTAACATATTAAAATGTATGTCCTTGATGAATCACATCAGTATTTACTTTGGTGTCTGTTAGGTATTCAGTTAGCTGTTGTATGCGTCACTGAATGGGAGAAAACCCATGCCATACTTTACAATAGGATCTCACAAATGTGTGCGAGTGTAGGGACAAATTTTATGTGTATGAAGTTAAAGTTGCTGTTATAAACTCTGTATTTAATTACCCAATTCACCATCAGTCTCTAGATTACTAGTGAGAACCATTATTGTTTTTTTTTTCTCCTTGTTGTACTTAGTTTTTGCACTTTTATTTACAGCGTGGCACATGCTCTGCTGATGCATAATGTTGGAAAATATCTTCAGTATCTTGATGTTTTCCATCTCGCCCACTTGTACTTGCTAATGATCAGTGAAAACAAAGACTAGACAGTACAAACACTTGGGAAAAAAAGATTTTCCCCACACCGGAACGCAGAGCAAGAGGGAGCATTCGACAGATGTACTGAGAGCGTCTGCACCTGACATGAGAAATGTAAATACAGGAACACATGAAAGGAAAGGTGGACCACTGACACATTTACATATGTGACACCTCCTTTATTAAATCATGAGACTCTCTCTATATCTCTCTCTCACTTACTCACAGACACATTCAGTCTTTCCTAAGATCTGGGCCAATGTGACCCATTTTATTCCACACCTTTCCTCATTCCTTTCACTCTTCTGTTTCTCACTAAATACTAGAGTGAATGCCTGCAAGACCACATCAGGATCAAAGCTTTTCTGTGTGTCTGTGTGTGCACTCTAATTCTTTTCACGAAATGAAAATCACTAGGCCGTTTCAGTAGCTGCCATACTACCGTCATTCACCTGAAATTCAGAAGTCTTGCCCAGCCATGTGTTGGGAATATGTTCATGGTTGTGATGTCACAACCATAATGAAGTCACAAATTCAAAATGGGCTGTTTTTGCAGCTTGTGTTTGCATAATATGAACAAGGAAGTGAACGGCATATTTTTGAAGGGAACATTTTTGAAAGGTGCAGCACACTTTTCTTGCCCATGGTATGGGCCCTTTAATGCAACCTATTTGTCTTCCACAGAAGAAGTGAAAATGTTACTGTTTCAGCTGAAGGCAGACCTTTGACAGGCACTGTATGCAAAACGTGACCGTTTCGCTCCAGCACACCCACAGTGTTCACATCGTGAGCTGTTGACCATCTGCTCAGAGAGGACTCAGAGAAGTCCCAACATGGGTGGTCTACAGGAGAGAGGGTGAACACACACACAGATACATACAGTACTGTGCATCTGTGAAAATGATATGTAAAAACCATTTAGATGAACAGTGTGTTTTAGAGTTAATACAAATAAATATACTAAATAAAGCTAAAAAAGAATAAATACACCTTAAATAGTGATTTTATGTTCAGTATATCAATGTGTTCCTTGTGGAAGTCCAGTATTATTTGTAATTTCCATCAGAAACCTGGTTTGACTCAATCAGTCCATCATTAAATTAAATCAGTAGCTGCTGATGGAATTTCACAAATTCAAACAACGGCTGGAGGAACCGAGGAAGAATCTGGAACCAAACCTGTGTTCTCCTCACCAGCTCACAAATACCTTTTTTTTTTTTTTTACAAAAAAATTATGATACTTTTTATTGCTTTCTTGTTTGTTTGCTAATGTTAACTTTGCTAGTAGAAATACATATTAAATGATCACACACCCACACACATTATTTGTGAATTATCTGTCTCACACGGACACAAACACGCATGCAGTGATGATAGTGGCAGGTGGCGACATTGAAAAGCCAAAGGTTAATTATTCTGCCGCCTCACTGTGCAGACCCGTAACCCACGCCCACGACTAGGCATCCCATAGCAGCCTCTGCATTGGATTGCAGTGCGTTGCACACATGGGACAAGAGGTTAGAAGCCCTAACACCAAACTTAATCTCTGTGTATATGTGTTGGTAATGACTCACATGCCCCTCCTCGAGGCCACTCCCGTCTTTTGACAGCAGATAAATGACACTGATGCGACACAGAGAAACAGAGCATCGGACAGAGTGAGAGAGATAGACAGGGAAAGAAAGAGTGTCAGCGGCGTGATGTAATTGCCATTCAGTCTGAAGCCCTGTGGCTTTCTAGAGGAGGCAGACATTAACACTGTCATACATCACCACGTCCCCTTTGTCGTTCATTATCAGCCTCTGGCATCTGTCCAGCTCTGCTTCATTACAGCTCAGCCCTGCCTGCGCATGAGCCAGGCCTGAATGGGATATAATGGAAAATTAGGAGGAGTGTGCTTTAAATCCCAAGCATCTGTTTATTAAGTTAGCTAACATTGTGTAATCGTGGTTCTTCTTTGTAAAATTACATTTTAAATTTAGCACAGCGCTGATTTGGACGAAGTGAATGCTTAGATTCGGAGGAACTGATTTTTGTTTTATAAAAACAGTTCAAATGCCAGCTTTTTGTCAATAGGCTTGTAATGAGTAATTTGTGATTGCTGTTGGAAATTGGAAACTGAGTAGATGTAGGTGCAGTTGTGATAGTACTCAAGTAAATAATACTTAAAAACAGCTACAATGGCCCACCTCTGAGGTCATTTTTTAATTCAATAGAATCATCATCATATTTATATCATCAAGGTTTGATTGGAAAATAAATTCTTGAAACAAAAAATGATTCAATCAGATTTTTTGCCATGGCTTCATCTAAGAAAGGTCTCCCACTGATTTGTACTTAAGGACATATTAATTTGTCCAATACAAGCTTCAGATCAAACATGGGGTACCTTTTACAAGCTGGGATGACATTAGCTTAACATTTACACACTAAAATTCTGCCATAGAAATTTGCATCATTATTATGCAGATATTTTCAATTGTTTATCTTTTGATAGTTATGCCATTTACCACTGAATCCTGTGGTGGTCCCATTGCCATTGATGGATGGGACCAAGTGAGGCAAGAACAGATGGACTACGGTCTATAATTGTAAACCATGATGCCTCTGGTTTGTGAACCAGATAAAATGTCCAATCAGTCTAAGTGTTCCAGGTGGTGTATCGGGTATGTTGTACAACCCCCTGTATGTAATTATCATTTTACTGTTGTTGTCTCTTAAAAGAATAGATTCCCAATAAATCAGATGTGTCTTTCCTCATTCCAACTGCAGGTTATCATCCAAGACATGTTTGTTGTCTGAAGTTTGATTCTGCAGTCTTTTCACTGGAACTATTCGGGCAATTTGTAAAAATGGATAAAGGTATCAAAAGATATGAGTTCAGTTTTTAGGATGGACGCTGTTACTGTTTTCAACAGGGTTGTATTCATGACAATCTTTAGATGGAAGTGCATCACACGGTGTCAGCAACCAAAGAGAAAGTCTATTTAAAAATGAATATCGGGTAAGTTTGTGCTGATTTAGGAACGCTAATTCGCACACTGCTAATTGGTGCGGTCTTAGCTTGAATACTTGCGTGTAATCATTACATGTTAACTACATTAGACTTGTAGTCCCAGGACAAAACTAAAGAAGAAACCCGCCAACATCAAATACATTTTTGAAGGTTGACTACATTTAGGGTAAAGTGAAAAGACCGCTTTAAAAATGACATGCTCTTTCATTCTTAAACGGGGCAGAAAAACTGTGTGTTTAAAAAGCTTTGCTGTAACCCAGCGAAGAAGCCATGGCTGCCGTTGGAAGTGAGAGGAGGCCTGTTCTGTACGTGTGGCTGGTGCGCGGTTGATGTTAAGTGTGTTTCGTGAGGAGGTGGATTGCTTGCCCTCTCTCTCTGTAAGTGGGTGTGTGTGGAGCGCTCACAGAAAGGTCACCCTGCGCAATCAATGCCTATTACTGCGTATTTGAAGCTGCGGCCTCCGCTGTGGAAAGGGAAGCTCAGGCCCGTGTGCAGTCATACACACATGCTCACACACACTCTACTGGGAAAAAAGACTGAGTTGTGATGATAAAAAAAGAAAACGTTTTGCCACATGACTCTTTGTTGAACCGGCCCGCGGCACGGAGCAGTGGGTGTGTGACCATGGCCTGACCTGCACTCAGACCCTCACCGCTTCCAGAGAAAGTGCAAGCATGAAAAAGAAGGCAGAGAAGGAGGAAAGCAAGGCTAAAGAAAATCAAATGCTTCTCTCGTTAGTTCTCAGCTGCTGGCAGAGGCGTTACAGCCAGGGAAATAATGAAGCTGGCTAGAGACTCCAGAGATAGTAATTGTAAAAATAATATTTTCAAATAATTTGTATCGTGACAAAGTAAATATTAGCAAAGGAAGTAAGTTGAGACTGTATTTTGTGGCAGATCCCAAATGTCAAAAAAGATTTCGTATATTTTATTTATTTTTCATAGACACACACACACATAAATTAAATTAACATTAAAAAAATAAACAGATGTGTGTGTTTATATTGTTTATTTATTAGTTAATTTATTATTAATTTTATTATTATGCACATTTGCAAAATGCTAATCCATATGAGCTTGTTAACTTTTGTATAAACAATTATTTATGTTTCTAATTACTCATGTTGACTACATGATCTTTATACCTGAGCACAAAACTAAAGAAAGAAACCTCCAGCATCAAATATCAAAATATGTATTTTTGCACATCAACTACATTTGAGGTCAGGAATAAGATTTCTGGAAATCCTGTTTCTAAAATGACCTGCGCTTTCATGAATGGGACAAAAAATTGTGATTAAAAAGCTTCGCTTTAACCCTCTGAAGATAACATGAATCATGTTTTTTTTTTTTTCAAAACAGAATCACAAAATATCACTATTTTAATAGTTTGAGATATACTTGTGTGGGTACCTATGTACCCATGTTTGGAGGCTTCACTGGATTATAGCCTTTATGTTGAAAACACTGCTTCTGGCAGTAACTGCTAAGGCTAGCAAAGAAACAGAAGGAGCCAGTTTAGTTCAGTTCTGAGCTTAATCTGTGAGAGTACAACCACTAGCTCAAACCAGTTTATGGATGGTACAGTCTAGGGTCTTCATTATTATTAAACAGTTAGTATTGATTCAATTACTAGTCAAGAAATCAAGCGAGTATTTTGGTGATCAATCAAGCATCACATACACACAACTTATTAAAGTAAATATTTCTTTTCATTTCATACACAAGAAATGTCTAACAACAAACATATGTGCATTTGTGAGATCCTGCTGGTGTGGGTTTCCTCGCTATCATGATGCTCACAAAAACAACTTGAGTGTTAATGTTTGCTTAATCTGCAAAGCATGGCGTTAAAGTGTCTGCATCTTCCTTCCACATCATTTAGACTGCAAAGTCATTACTAAGCCGATTCATTAAGAAGGTACATTTTGATTTACTCATCAAGAAATCGTGACAACCCTGGAGCAATCTTCATCCTGTCCTCCATCTTTTAGCTTGTTCTTGTTAAATATTGCTGTAGAAACTTCCATTAGCCCTGGGCAATATGTAAAAAAAACATAATATCCCAAAATATCATATTACATTTGAAAAAATCTCTTAAAACTGAATGCATTGATTATATTCAGCATTTCACACTGCACTGCACTAAATCCAATTAAGCAGGGCTAATTATGCATGAAGCTGGTCAGCATTCTGGGATATTGTTCATACTTAAAGAGCTTCAGGTTTCATCACAAAGAGCCTATTGTGATGATTTTTAACAATGACAATAAATACAAATATTGTCCTGCTCTTCCTTTCATCCACTCACCGCCAGACCGTGAACAGACTGTGTCCTCCAGTAAATCTCATAATGAAGTTTTGAAAAATGTTCAGTGTGCAAAATCAATATTGGCAGGTGACATCACACTTAATCCATACGGACTGGACGTATTGGTTTCTATTACATTTGTTATAATTCATGTGTGCTCTGAGTGACCTCCAGGTACAACACTGCAATGGAAGATTGCTGCTTATGGGGTCAGACTCAACTGTAAGGTACTGGCCATAAGTTAAGTTAGAACATATAAGTAACTGGAAAAGGGCAGAAAAGGTGTCACACAAGCCACCTCTGGAAGTCCACATTTTCTGCTTCCTAAAAAGGCCATGTGGTTTATGCATCCCAGTGTTGGATTACTGCTCCAGCTTTTTCTGCTTCAGAATTTGAAGGACAAGAAACCTGCCCACATCAGCACCCTCAGTGAGAGCTCTTGTACATATGGCCTTCGTTCCTTGAGCCGTACTCCAGCTTGTTAAGGTTCAGATAGGGTTAGGAAGACAATGTAGAAGTAGTGAAAAGCAATGCAGCAACACTATAGTAGAAGCAAGGGAGCCTGAGGGTTTTTCGAAAAGTTTTAGCCCTTCTCTCGCGCATCCTGTATCACTCTGTTCAGCTGCAGTAACAATGCAGGCCAGACCTGCTGTCCTCCTTGCCAAAATAAATGAGCTGTTTTTATCGGCTCTGAACCACAAGTTGGTCTGAAGCTGGTTTATGGGATTTAAAACATGCCTCCACACACTGACTGTTGAAGCTGTTTCATTCATGATGAATTCCTTCTGCAAGGCCTCTCATTTGTTTCGTCACTGATTTATGTGACAGCAGTTTCAGACTGAATGTGTGGACCAGTCAATATGCACCTATGCACTTACTATTCAGAGTCAAACTGTTTTCTTCTTCCTGCTTGTGGAGGCGTTTGAGTATTTCGGTTTGCCAGCCAGAAGTGGTCTCAAACCACTTCTCTACATGTGTTAATCTAAAGACACTTTAAATGAAAGGTGTAAAACTGTTTATTTGTATCAGAGCACAATTGATATGAATTTTGTTACTGATACAATATGATTTTAATGAGCAGAAAATGTCAATAACTGTTCGTATCAGCCAATATTTTTTAGAGAGTACTCAAAAACACTGTGTTTCTGGCAGTGCTCAGTTCACCAATTCATTGAAACTGATATTTGGGTATTTGTTATGCTGCAGATGAGGTTAAAACAAGCCCCCCAGCCCCCAACCTCTGTTCGACAAAACTCATTTTGAGCCCCAGAATGGCCAGCAGTGCCATTGGGTTAATAGGCCAACACTTTAATGATTCACCTTCAAGTGAAGGTCTGTACAATGGGACTGTTTTACTCATAATAGTGTGTGTGTTATACTGACATACTTTACAAAATATCTGCATGATGCAGTTGTTGGGATCATTCAGAGGGGTTTGATGTGAAATGGGACATTCTAGAAATAGCCTACCTGCAGAGCCAGAATTGTTCACAGTGGTGGTGGTAGGAACCAGATGTCCAAATTGTTTAATACCTCTAGAAGGTGTATCACAAAATGTATTTGCTCAAGATTCAGAGGAGTATCCAAAGAAAACTTGAGCCATGAACATTACATACAACAACTCAGCAGATAGTAAATGTAAAGGTTATGTTGGACTGTAGACATCACAAAACCCATCGCCAACACCGATGGGTATATCCATATATACAAAGCATATGCAGAATTTTCGAAAAATCATTACACTGAATGATTCACCAAGGACTGAGCAGACAGAGCTAGTGGGGCTGTAACTACTCCAGCTGCTGTTAGCTAGCACCAAAAACGATGAAAAGATATTTTTCTGTTGTCACTGTTACCTCAGCAGACAAACATGATTGTTATCTACAAAGAAGAAAACAAAACTTGTGTAGAACCCTGCTGCAGTTTACTGCAAAGGCAAAGTGCTGTTCAGAGAAAGAGAGAAAGAGAGAGACAGAGAGAGAGAGAGAGAGAGAGAGAGAGAGAGAGAGAGAAAGACTCATCACTGTTCTCCACATCCGCACCACAATGTAAAGGCCCACGTTGTGTGTATGTGGTTTCTTTTGCTAGTTATATCCTTGTAACTTTAATGAACTGAAATGTAAGAGACTGGGAGAAAAGGAGCAACTGAGCCAAAAAGGGGCAAAATTGCAGTGTCTGTGCCCTGTTAAAAATGTGCCCTTGTAAGTCACTGCATTACAAGGAGAAATAGAGAGAGAGAAGATCATGTTTCATAGGCCCCTGCAATAACGCAGTGCGGAAGGAACCCTATGGTGAATCCACTTATAACTGAGGCAGAAACTAGAGGAGCAAAGAAAATTAAATCTGTTTCATATATATCTAATTCAGTCTTCAACATCCTTCATTTTCATATTTTATTTTGTTCCTTGAGGCCCACTTATGATGTTAATGTTGTTTCATGCACTAAAACCAGTCATTATTAATTTATAAATGGCCATTTCTGTTCATCCTTTCTGCCCTGCGATGTACATGTGACCTCTTCTGGGTGTTTCTCCGCCCTTCATTTGCGAGGTTAGGCTCCGTCACCACCACTTGCAGCTTAGTTTCCATGTTTGGGAATTTGGAAACTGGGAAATGAACTTTTCAGTGCGATATTTTCCTTTTCATGATATGATTTAAATTTTTGCATGATCTAAGTAACATTGTTTTTCCTGTCTGTTGAGATGGGCTTGATATGAGGATTTGTGCGAGGATATGGACGCTTCAGAGGGACGTGGTCTGTAAATGAACAGAGAAAAGGAGCCGATTGGAGCCGCAGGCTCTTATTGATTTCCTGTTTAATTGGAGTTAAGGCCCACACTGCACGCAGAAGGGTTCTCATGAAAGCTTTTGAGCTAGACACATTCTTTTCATGTTCACATGCTTTTCTGTTTTCTCTCCTGCAGACCTCAAGCTTGGCATGAAGAAAGACAGAAAGGACAGCAAGCTGAAGCCAGACATCTGAACCTGGGCAGCATCGCAGCAGTAATGCATTCTGCTTCAAGAAGTCGCTTGAACTACCAGTAAGCGGCCGACTGTGCCATTCTGCAGCACCTGAGATTAAGCTGTTCGTCATCTAGCTCTTGTCTGCTCCATACTTTATTAATGACCACTGAGACTGACGCACTGCAGCGATGACAAATGCACGCAGATCATAGCAGACAGGACGGGAACCTTCACTGAAGGACTTGAGGGTACGTCAAAACTAGAAACTACAGATTCGGGAAATAACCCCATGACAACAGCAATATTCTGACTTCTACACATGGTTATGAACACGGTGATTTTTTCCCTATCACCTCAACTAAAAGAGAATAAATGTAAAATGTCCTTAAATGGCGTGCTGATCCGGTAGAAATGATTGGCAAGGTCATTGTGGCCTTGGGTATACTGTCTCTGAATGCTTAATTCCATCAGTACGATGACTGAAAATACATCCGAGCATGACTATACATTAAGCGACAAACGGACAGCTGTGCCCGGAGCAATGTTCTTCAAGTAACTGAACGTGATTGGCCAGTGGGCTGACCACGTGTGATTGGCAGACAAGCCAGCCAGTGGCGAGATGCCCTCAAAGGTGTCATGTCTGTACTTGCTCACTGTGCTCTGCTGGGCCAGCGCTCTGTGGTATCTCAGTGGCTCCCGGCCGTCCACCACCTATGTGGGCCAGATGTCAATCCCCATCCGTAAGCAAGCGCCTAGGGTGCTAAAGAATGTGACCTTCAGCAACATCCGCACACGCACACTCAACCCACACAACTTCCGCTTCCTCATCAATGAGCCAAGCAAATGCGAAGGCGATGCACCCTTCCTCCTCATCCTCATCTGTACCAACCACAAGGAGTTCGATGCCCGTCAGGCCATCAGGGAGACGTGGGGCGATGAGAATACGTACAGCGACATTCGCATTATCACCCTCTTCCTTCTTGGTCAAAATTCCGAGCCCGTGCTCAACCAGATGGTGGAGCAGGAGAGCCAGATTTTCCACGATATCATCGTGGAGGACTTCGAAGACTCCTACCACAATCTAACCTTGAAGACCCTGATGGGAATGCGCTGGGTATCCTCCTTCTGCCCCAATGCCCGGTACGTCATGAAGACGGACAGCGACATCTTTGTCAACATGGACAACCTGGTACTGAACCTCCTGAGACCTAGTGCCAAGCCCAGGCAGCGCTTCTTTACGGGGCATGTCATAAATGGAGGGCCTATCAGGGACACTCGCAGCAAGTGGTACATGTCCAGAGACATGTACCCTGAGAGCAAGTACCCTCCTTTCTGCTCCGGGACTGGGTACGTGTTCTCTGGGGATATGGCAGAGTTGATCTATAAGACTTCCCTCCACACACACCTCATTCACCTTGAGGATGTGTATGTAGGCATGTGCTTGCGCAAGCTGGGGGTTCACCCTATCCAGAACAGTGGCTTCAATCACTGGAAGATGAGCTACAGCCTGTGCCGCTACCGCAGGGTGGTCACTGTGCATCAAATCTCACCAGAGGAGATGCACAGAATATGGAACGACATGTCTAGCAAAAAGCATCTCAAATGCTAACAAAGATGCTAGACTGGGGAGAATGAACATGCTTTACATCACCGCTTTGCTATTCACAGACCCTTAATAACACTGTTAGAATGTGGCTCTGTGGTCTGGAAAGTGCATGGTTGTAGGTTCAGTTAATGTGGAACCAACAGTGGTTTGCTGCCTATAGTAGAGAAGCCTTGCAGGGCCTAAGGTGATCTCTTAATAAGAATGTCTGGGGACGACCATGATAAATTCTAGGCTGAATGTGTGCACACTTGTTAGGGTGTGAAGTTTCACACTGGATTGAAAAGTCAGTCCAACTTGCCATGAAGATGGAGCTCAAAGTAGGGAGTAATGGTGAGCTTGCCAACATCATCCAATCAACAACAAGTATGTTATCAGCCCATGGGTGTAACATAGGTTAGCATTGTCCCCAGGAATGCCTTCTCGTTACAAAATCACATTTGCTCTCATAAGACAAATGGTGAAGTGGATCTTTTATAAAGATGCATCAACATGAGCAGGTGTACAGATCTAGGATCAGCTCCTCCTTGGACAAACAGGATCAGAGCCTTTGGAATAAGCAAGCCAAACCGTTAGCCTTCATCAGCACTCTTGCTCAGAAGTTTGACACATGCAACCACAGGACTCTCATGCACCTAACTAGTTTTTAAGTTGTCCAGATAAAACCTGAGTCAAGCTTGAATGTTCCACTGCAAAATATTGGTTGAATGTATGTGGAACCACTTTGTTCACTTGTTCAAAAAAGGTCCTTTCTGGCTCAAAAGCACACAAGAGTACACAAATATAGGCTGTCTGCCTTAGAGTCAGCAAACAAGCTACCAGCACAAAGCTGACCTTTGCCAAATACATAGAGCCGCAAGATTAAAGCCTCAGTCCTGCTAAAAAAACAAAAAAACACTGACATGCAAGACAGATGATTTTTGATGATCCACAACTGTTCGGTATGTAAGGTGAGGAAAATATACACCAGCAGGGGGTACACAGGGAGAAACTGGAGGAAACCCTAATGACAGTTCTGTCAGGTTAACAGGAGATTGGTTTCTCCTAGATACACTGAAGTGAAGTGAAAGTGACCATTCTTATGTGAACACAGCATAGCACACAGTGTGAACAGCCCGAAATTCTTCCTCTGCATTTAACCCATTCACCAATAGGGACGGTATGTGGGGACCAGCGGGGAGGGTAACTTGCTCAAGGATACCTCAGTGGCGTTTAGCAGTCTTGGGAATCAAACCCACGACTTCCTGATCGCAGGGTGAACGCCCCAACCACTAGGCTACCAGCTGAAATGCATGACGCTAATCTATTTAAGGTGTCTCAAAGGAACAGGAAAAATTGTGTGCAGCAACCTGTGCAATTGAAGGAGCTTTGTTCACTGCAGACACAAACAGGACGTTCAGTTAAATCTGAACTCAATTTTGTGCTTGTTGGCAGATCTCTACTTTTGATAGGGGCACCAGCAAGAACCCGTTTAGCATTCACAGTTTTTGTTAGGCAATCAGACACTAAAGAGATTTATTTCAGTGTATCCAGGACTTAACCTTCCTAATGAGCGGGGGCTTGGCTGCTTTGTTCCTGAAGCTTTCTGCCAAGTTTAACCCAAAAACCCCTCAATAATTAATCCAAGCTGTTCCATGAACAATGGCTGCGTGTATTTTTCAGCAGTTTCACAAAGTAATAGAGCTCATTAGTGAACCTAAATAAAACAAACAATATAAGCAGATTAACGCTAAGAGAAACATACTGATACATTTAATGAGAAGATACACAAGCACACATGCACACGACCAACATGACAGCGATACAAGCAGGCAAATAAAGAGCAGACTGTAAGTAACTGGGCAATGACAACATTGTTTTGGTTCTGTGTTCCAGCAGATTTAATTTGAAATCAAACAATGACTTTAAAGTTCAGTGTATCCTCTCCAGTGATGCTCTGCCTGGACTGGTGCAACCACTTTCGGTTTTTGCGTGCTTTGAGGATCTTTCATCTACTTAGGCATCAGATCTGGGGGTCAGATCTAGGGGTCGATCGATTATCAGTAAGGCTGATAATCAGATTGGCTATTAATAATTTTTCCAATCATCAAAATTAGCATTTTAACTGTTTTTCCGTGGAAAAAAAGCAGATGATGAATGAATGTTTTGAAGAGAACTATTTATTTCATTTACATACTTTTGTCTATCTAGAGTTTCCTTTTAAACTTTCCATGCATCTTCTTTTCTAAACGTTTTTATATTCTGGAAGTTCCATGCAATTTACTCTGTCTAACCTCTTGTGAAGGAATTGTGTTCTTGTAAATTTTCACAGTAAAAACTGGATGACAAATAAATATCAGCCCTATATATGAGTTATCGGCCCTGAAAAATACATACAAAATGAATAACTTAGTCAGTTGAAAGCTTTTTGTTCATTAAAACCTCCATAATTGCTTTTGCGGTAGTTCAGTGTCCTGATACAAGATGATTTTAATGATAGTCTTTGACTTTTTCAAAAGTCTGGACACAGTTGAATATACATTTTGTTCTTAAAGCTTATTCTTAAAATTTCAAAATCCAGTATTGTCCAGTATTTCTGACTGCAGTGCACCTGTTTATGAATAGTTATATGTCCAGATTTTTGACTGGTAGTGTATGACTGTATACTGTATAGTGTTCTTGATCTGTTTAACAGTTTTCAAGATATTCTTTCATGATATTTTATGATATCCCTTAGCAAAAAGTAGTATACATGAAGTTCATTTATTAAGTATCCTTGAGTATAAGTATATATACAAAAGTATAATTTATAGACTTTTTTATATTTATCAGTATAAGTCAGGTATACTTCACTATACTATTCTTAAGCATATAAAATATAGTATATAAAAAGTAAACCAAGTATACTGCCTCAGTTTTAGTATAAAATAAGTATACTCGTAGTACCCTTGAATAAACTACTTTTTGCTAAGGGATATTCTTTCATTTTATGGTATACTAAATTGCTTGCTCTTACCAGGCTCAGAAGTGAGTTCCTTAATAGCACTGCACCAAACACTTAATTTTGGCGAAACTAATGTCCTGCCCATGTTCCTTATTTAGTGGAACCATAACTGCCTTTCCAGTATAGACTGAAAAATATTCAAAATAAAGTTACGTTCAGGCTTGTAGTCTCATATTCTGGACTACAAAGCCAAAACAACCAAAAGTGGTCATTGTCCGGTTAAAATCTGCCATTTATATTCTCCAGAGCCACATTCTCCTGCTAATGTAGAGAAAAATACTGGTACTAAGCCTCTATGCTTTTACAGTATGCCAATGATTATCAAATAACAATATTTCCGATTGTATTACCATCAGTCTTTTTTCAGGATTTTCTGAATGTATCTGATGATGGGCGTCACATGTTAAAGCCACAGTCAGGGATTTGTGAAGCTAGATTGCGAACTACTGAAGATATTTCAGTTGCTTTATTTGCCAAGTTCAACTCCATCATCCCCGCTGTGACCCTGAGGGTGCAATTTAGACACACTAAACATTTAGAAGCAAAAAATTATTTTCTGTTTTGTTTTTTTTTTTCTCTTCATGTTATTGTTTCTTTTGAGTTTTCAGAGGCTTTTCTTTCAGGCCTGGACACAAAGCTTCTCTGACTGTGGCTTTTGGTTTTGTACATAATGGAGATGACTGGACAGCACAGAACAGGAGGACAAATCTGTCACCTGCTGCATGTGGCGGCGATACAAGAGATCCATGATAGATAGTACTCTTTGAAATGTTGAAAAAAGGCTGCAGATTGTGCACTTTACACATGAGGGGAGGGAGTCCTTGGCACGGCATATCTGAATATTTAATAAAACATATCTTCCATTTTTGTAAGATAAAAATGTTGGTGAAAATGTGCATACGTCCTGCTTTCTCTGCGTTTAATAGCTTGTGATGGTTTGAAAGATGCTGGATGTCTCTGAATAGGTCCGAGACCATGAGCTGCAGAAGATCTTAGTCAGATGTGCCTTCAGGCTGTTTGGAGACACCTTGTCCGTAAAGCAGTGCCAGACTCTGAGCCAGGTTTGTGGGCTCAGTATGGGCTCAGCATGTGCCAAGGTCAGCTGGGATGAATTCTAATGCAAACTCTGCACGTTGCTGCCACCTGTTGGTCAACAGTCAGGACATCAAGCTTGCCCAGCCACACCCCTGCACCACTGCTCCTCACATACAGCAGCAATGCACATGAAAACACAACCACTTTCTGACATCATTCCCCTGAGTTTAGAGAGTCAGAGAGTTCTTTAAGCCAAGTGTCCTAAATATCAAGTTACTTGTGTTTATTTAGTGATAAAAAGGTGGTACACTAAGATACCTCTGGGCTGGTCATGATGTAAGTGCACAATAATACAATAATATTACTACATATATAGTCCCTGATAAGGTGTAGCTGAAATTGTACAGAGTAAGACTACAGAGGCACTTCCATTTACAGGATTAATATTCATAAAGCATCTCTAAACACTGATCTGGGATCTGCACTGGTATCCTTTTTTGCCATTTCTAAGTATGGAAGGTGCTGTTAGGCCCACTTGGAACACTTCTGCTTCTTTTCTTCTGGTGGGCAAAATGGTTCAGTAGCATCGTACAGCTGCATTGTGCTGTTCCCCCACAGACTTGTATAACATGGTCTTTTTCACTCTATGCTGCTAAAACAGGGATACAAGTACCTAAATCTACAGTGACAGCCCATGTAATAAATATGCAGCAGTAATCAAGCTCCATTCACTTGACAGACAACGTGGAGGATTCAGAATTTTTTGCTTGTTTCTTGGCCATCAGCTGAAAAAGACATTACATAAATGCTGCTGCACGGCAATGGACCAATGGGGCTCACATGTCACGTAAATGCAAAAGCCAACTAATGAGCTACTAACGTGTTATGTACTTATTATTAAAGAAATATTGAAGTTTGGGAAAGCCTAGAAGCCTCGCTGACTATAAGCACGAATAACAATAATACCTAGAAGCACAAGCTTACTATTACACAGCACTGTAAAAAAGTCAGAGACCACCCTCTCTATATCTTAATTTCCTTAATTTCTTAAGATACTCATTTTTCAAAAAGCAGAAAATATATTAAGCATAAAATAATACATAAGCCTTAACAACTATATATAATATCAGATTTTCCGAGTATTTAGTGTGTTCACCTTTACTACAGCTTCCATTCTTTTCATTTTCTTGCTTTCACTTTTCCACAGGGATATTTCCACTGGAATTAAATAAATGAAGGGATAGTTTCTGACGTTTGTGCAGCACTCTAAATCAGGTTTTTTTTCATTAAAGAAAACATGTCTGTGGTAATCAGCTGTGTGCAGACGCAGCAGATAGAGAAAATGTTAAAACCCCTAGGGTCCTCCTTTAAAGCCACCCCAGTCAGTGTTCTGTGCAGGATGGAAATGTCACCATGCAGCCTCACGGTACAGTGGAGGAGAGGCTAAATGAACGCTGGTCCAGGTCTCTATACTATCAGCTCTTGTCCCTGCTGGTTGTGCTTCAGTAGCGAGTGGTGGTTGGGGGGCGTGTGCAGCTGTGGCCCAGAGTGGCTGGAGGGCGTGTGGGGTTGGGAGGGGGGTCCAGAGCTGTGGCTGTTCTGGCTGTGTCTGGTCCGGCCACGCTGAAGAGCACGCCTGCTGCAGCGCCTTTCCTCCAGCCCCACGTGGGTACTGACCTGAGACGAACTCAGACTGCTCATCCAGCCGTGAGCCCTCGTTTCATACTGCTCCACTGACGTCTTCTTATAGCTGACAGAGGGAGAGAGAGAGAGATCTCAGTAATTTGACATGTACAAAGACCTCTATATGCGCATATAGCACTTTAATATGGAAGAACGATATAACATCGTTGTCAAGCACTTTTTAGACAATATTAAGCAAAACTAGGCAGAATAAAGCAGTTTCCAGAGCAGAATCAGTTGTAAATTATGTTTGTAAGTTTTGCTCAAAATATAGGTGTCCTTTATTGTGCCTTATTAAGTCAATAATCACTAATTAACTGGCTGCTCATGTCCACTTAAGCTGTAACTGCGCTGAATTAAGCACTTTTATGCACGGAGGCCTGCAGAGATGCTTCACATGATGAAATTGGGGTTTTTTTGGAGCTTTTTATGTGTTTCTTTAAAAAATAAGTTCTCACTGAAATGGTACTTCATGTTTATTGTCATGAACTCTCCATCCAATGCATTTATATCAGTGTTGCTTCATTCTGAGCTTTTTCTTATCCAAAGAGTATCAGCAGACCACCATACTTTTACTGAAATGATACATCCAGAGCTTTGCTAAAACCATCTAATGAGATTCAGTCTAACAGGTTAGGTTAGAAACTAGAGTATGTTAGCAGGTTTCTATCTTAATTAGAAACCTTCACCTTGGAACAGGGGATCAATTTGTCTTTACTTAAAAGCAACTGATGATTCATTGTGAAGCTGATATCAATCAAAAGAAATTAAATACATTATAGACTGAATATAAGATTATGTCATCCACAAAAAGTGCTTAGGACAATGTTTAATTCAGCCCAGTTATGGCTTAATAAATTCATAATGGGCAGCCAGTTAATTAGCAGTTATTGTCTGACAGGTTTGTTTCTCGCTATTGGCTTGATGAGGCTTAATGAGGGTTTGTTGTGAGAAGGATTAGTGGCTAATGGCTTGATTAAGCTTGATCAGAGCTTTACAATGACATTAGTACTCCACTGCACTGTAGTGTTCTCAATGTTTCATAATGATTTCTACTGAATAAAGTGTATGGTGTTTACTATTTCCAGACCCACTAATTTTAATCAAGCTCTATTGGCCCACATGTAAATAAACATCAGATTAACAGTATACTATTGTATACAAAGGTTTTGGCCCAGTCACATGATAAATCTGATGAGTTTAACATATTGGGAGCAAAATAAAATGTGAAATGTGGTCTGTGTAAATGTTCTCACATTTTATATTTATCTTTTTTTCCAATATGTTAACCTATTTATTAAACAAACTATTAGAATCTGTACACTAAAACCAGCAGAAGAATGTCAGGCGCAGTAGTGCTCTGTGTGCATGAGCGCTGGTATCTCCTGAAATAAGAAAACGATTTGATTCATGTCTACACAGTGAGACTTGAAAAGAAAGAGGATGGTGTGTTCAAACAAGCAGGGGACAACTTCATAGCCCTTGACGTTTTAATTCTTAAGCACTCTAAACCGCTCTGTTGTTGTAAGCACACTGAGGGAACCTTTAAATAATTTATTAGCTGTGTGCAGCCCACTCACAGGCGCAGCAGGAGAGAGGAAACCAGCACCGAGACGGAGGAGGCAGCCATCGCTGCTGAACCCATCCAGGGCTGGAGCACCAAACCAGCAGGCATAAACACACCTGAACACACATTCATACACATGTGTCACAGAAATGCCTCCAAATACACACTGAGAAACCCCACATGTGATAACAGTATAACAGCAAGCTGTTAAGAGCATATTGCTTTCTCTTTTTATTTGACAAAGCTAGCGGCCCCTAACATTGTGTGATGAATGGACTTAAATGACCCGGAATAAGATTCATTCATTCATTCATTTTCTCTAACCCCTTAATCCTTATTAGGGTCGCGGGTCCCCGGAGCCTGTCCCGGGGTCTACAGGCACGAGGCAGGGACTCACCCTGGGTGGGGCGCCAGCCCACTACAGGGCACACACACACACCGTTCACTCACACCTACGGTCAATTTAGAATCCCCAATTCACCTCACACGCATTTCTCTGGACTGTGGGAGAAACCCAGAGACCCCGGAGGAAACCCACACCACCACAAGGAGAACACGCACTCATCTGGATTCAAACCCCCAACCCTGTGAGGCAACAGTGCTACCCATTGTGCCACTGTGGGGCCCCATGGAATAAGATCTTATTACATTAAAGTGCATTACAGTTATAGCAGTTCTGCCCTTTCCTATAAAGTTTTGTAATTTTATGAGCACAATTATGCTGGTAAGTGTAATGTGTGTGTGTCTTCCTTACCTGCTGCAATCGGAATACCCAGCAGATTATAAATTAGAGCAAACACAAAATTGATCTGGATTCTCTGCACCGTCTTTTTGGACAGTTCAATACTGGCCACCACGTCCAGCAGATCATTCTGTGTCAAAAGCGGAAAAGCCCAGCATAAACAAACCCTGCACTCATTACTTTCACATCAGCTCTCAGCCAGCCATGTGAATCAAAGTTGGACTGCATTTTTAAGAGTCTATCATATGTTAGCTGCACACAAAATGTTTTAGTAGTGTCCTATTTTTACTGAAAACAAAAGAAAACGAATTTGCCTATACCTAGTCTGTATTGTGAAATAGATCATCTCTGTCAGACTGACCCGAATGAGGACCACGTCGGCCGCCTCAATGGCCACATCAGTGCCTGTGCCAATGGCAATGCCCAGGTCAGCGCGGGCGAGGGCGGGCGAGTCGTTGACCCCGTCGCCCACCATGGCCACCTTCAGCCCCTTCTCCTGCAGTTCCTGAACCTTCGCCACCTTGTGAGAGGGCAAGACTTCAGCAAACACCTTCCTGATTCCGACCTGCAGGTAAGAATGAAATACAGCACACATTTTGTATTATTATGTTCTAACAGGACAATGAGATAATGAGTAATATAATAGTTGTTATACTATCTATTGTCTGGCAAATATTTGTGTTTGTTTCAAGCATTGTTTCTTAAAATAAGCAAAATGATTTGCATTATGTCTGCCACTACAATTACAAAAACAATAAAAACAATAAAAAATAGAGATCAGTTGAATAATCTCACATTATTCTTACAACAGTCTCAAAATGAGAAATATTAAAGATGTTGATTTAAGATAAAAGATGATTTCGATTATCACTTTTTGACTGGCATGCAAACTAATCAGCCACACACAGTTGTTTCTCTGACATGTATGTAGGAGCATCCGAACTGGGCCACAACAAAATCTATTGGAAACAAAGTGGTCTAAAAAACTTAAGAAGTTCTTGATAAGCTACTAAATTTTACAAGCTAGTTTTCAGTCAAGGTATTTTATATCGCTCTGAAACACATATGTGGATGCATTTGAATGCCTGTGACAGAGTGCATGAGTGTGTGTGTGTGTGTGTGTGTGTGTGTGTGTGTGTGTAAACACCTGTGTGGCGATGGCTTTAGCAGTGCGTCTGTTGTCTCCAGTGATCATAAGAACATCAATACCCATTCGTTTCAGAGTTCGAACAGCCAGAGCGGACTCCTCTTTCACCGTGTCTGCTATAGCCAACATAGCACACAACACACCTAACACAGAGAGAGAGAGAGAGAGAGAGAGACAGTAATTTAAGATCACAAAAATATTGAATGAGGAGAACAGAAAAAAAATATTCTCGAGTTATGTAAGTTATGAATTATGCATTTTATTATTTGCAAAAGAGAGGGAGAGGAAGTGAAAGAGATTCAGAGAAAGAGAAGAGGGAAAGAAGAAAAAGAAGTAAGGGGGGTTGGGGGTGGTAGTTGGTGGGTTGGGATGGTGCGAGCGCTGCACATGGCGTCTCGTGTCTTTCTGAAATGAATGACACCCATATCAGTATCTGGATCACATGTCAAACAAAAAATGATTTGATTGATTGAATCCAGTCCAGTCGTGTAGTAAATAACACACACTACCACTTTATTGTTAGCTGTGTGTAAGGTGGTAGAGTGAATCGTTTGAAGATCATCTACTTACTCATTCCCATCCTAAATAACTGCTTTAATTAAAAACAGCTAAAGTGTAATTATCACAGCTTCTAATAAAGCTTTTACTGCATTGGCCAAAGTTTCACTTGCAGTTTCAGTATCATAAAATAAAAAATGTAGTATGCAATTCGATTCTAAAACATCTATGCATAATACAACTCAGCTGGGATCTCTCAGGCTTTGTTCACATTATGATATTCAAGTGAAACAAGTCTAATGTTTGTCTTAATGTAAAAATATCAGTGTGATCTTTTTGAATCAGATCTGACTCTCTCATATGTGGTCTTATATTCACAGCCATGTGACTTTAACAAATACATTTTGAATATGTTTTTTCTACTGCACAGCCATGTATTCCCATCATCCCATGTTCAAAGAGGCTAACTTTGACCTCCTCCCCTAATCATGAACAGCTGAGAGCTGTTCCGAGCTGATGGTCTTTCCAGTGAAGGCTTGTGCTACCAGTTCACACTATTGATTAGCCTGTGCACATGTGAGTCGTTTCAGGGCAGAGGTTCATTGACACGGAGACAGATCTGGGTCACTTGCCCACATTAAAGTGGACCATAAAGGCAGAAAGAATAGATCTAAACAAACAAAAAAAAAATAGCAACACGGCTTGCAATGTGAACAGAGCTTTAGGCTCTAGATGACTCTGAGGTAGGAATGTACCATCAATGGCCACCAGGATGGCTGTCTGGCCTTTAGTCTCATGGCTGCTCATGGCCTCATCTACATCAGCTGTGACTTCTATACCATTCCTCTGCATCCACTGCCTGTTACCTATCAGGACAGAATATGTTGGGGGTCCTAGACACACAGAGAAAGACACACGACATGCATTTATATGTAAGAACAGTCATAAATGTGTGTTGGAAATACCAGTCGCCCATTACATTGTGTGAACATTTTGAAATAAACAGATGAACATAAATACTGCATAAACTCATCACATTAATTTACATGAAAGTGTTTTCTGTTTACATAGCCCTAAAACACTGTATCAGTCTGACCAGACACTAGAGGGCAGCATTAGCATACGTTACTGACCAGGGTTTGGGTCTGAGTCTGTAACCAAGCTGCTTTCATCTGTGGTAGCTCCCTGAAGTGTGAGATGGGACGGCGGTGTGTGTGCCAGGGTGTGTGTGCCATGTGTTTCTGGGCTAGTTTGGAGGAGTTCCTCGATGTTTGAAACTCTACAGCTGATTCCAGAGCCTGGCACTGCCTGGAAGTCTTGGCAGTGGCCCAGCATTTCTGTACCCAGCTCCTGGTTTGGGAAAGAGAGAATAATACACACACCCACACACAAACACACACACACACACACACACGCACATATATATATATATAAATGTATGCACAAAGGCCCAGACCAGAGAGTGCCTCTGATTCCGCTCCAGCACTTCAGACCCTCTCAGTTCCAGTCTTGGAAGGGTTGCTGCCTTGTTTAGCACCAATAAGTGTGTGTGTGTGTGTGTGTGTTCTGTACTTAAGTCAGACGCTTTAGGCTGCCATCAAATGTTTGGGGACAGCTTGTAAGTCCTTTGTATAAAGAACTGATCTATAAGTAGAGTCATTAGCACTCCAGTTAGAATTCTGTTTAGTGATCATTTGAAACAACATCATTTCGTTGATTACAGAAAGGAACAGCTGTAGGCTGTTAACTTACTGTCAAATGAGTCAAATAAGCTTCATCACGCCTTGTGTTGATCTAAGAGTCTCACTTTCTACGATTGGTGTCCCTGAGCAAGACACTTAACCCTCAGTTGCTCCAGGGGGACTGTCCCTGTAACGAATGACTGTAAGTCTCTCTGGATAAGGGCGTCTGCCAAAATGCCCTATTTTTTAAATTCTGTAAGTTTTAAAGTAGTTTACAGTCTTACACATCCATGAAATTTTAGGGACAGCTTGTATTCACTTTTCTGTACTGTTTTCTGAACCTAGTATTGCGGAACTCACTGATCAGTAGAGTCACTGATGACAGTAACCAAGTAACCAAGGACACCCGTTAGAATTCTGTGTTCAGGGATTATCCGAGACATCACTCGTTTGTTGATTACAGAAAACAACATCAGTGTTTCATGTTCACTTCCTGTTGTTTCTTATTCGTGTCATATTTAACATTGTTCATTATACCCAAAATAATAACAGTTATTTATAAAATATACTTATATAATAATTTGTAGAATCTCAGACTACGTACAAAATTGCTTGGTATAAAGGGCAAGGTTTGGCCTCAACAGTGATTTCTCTGTTTTCTTTTTCAATCTATTGTTTAAAACACTGAAACCAGTTTAACCCAAAGGTGGTTTAGAGTCAGCATGACTTTTTCCTCTCTTACTGTGACAAGTTTCCAAACAAAACACAGTGTCAGGGGGGTCTTGGAGCTTGCTGAGTATTATCTGTTGATGATAGGTGGGGGTGGTGTAACAGGATATTACTGGCTAATCTTGTTTTTCCCCACCACTGGTGATGTTTCAAGGCAGCCAAATGTCTGCACACTCTGATCCAGAACTCAGTCTTTCAAATGATATGAAATGAATGGGCTGTTCTGAATATGACCAAGGACATAAACTAACAACTAACAACAAAAAAGGTCATTTTGATGTCGAGCTGACTTGCAAATGAATGTTTTTAGTGCTGATGTCAGAACAAGGTGATACAAATATGTGGGCATTAGTTTCAATTCAATTTAATATATAAACAGTTTTACACCAAATACAAAAAGTAATAAAATAAAAACATTTAAAAAGACTGAATGCATGAAGTCTGAGCCATGAGGTCTGAGCTTTTATGGATGTGTATTAATAGGAGTGCTCTGTGACCTCAGTTATTTTAGGACTATAAATTGCATAGTATTATAGACATAATATAAACAATAATATACAATAGATGGATGACATATTCTTTGCATTCTACATAAGAAAAAAAAAAAAAGTAGTAGTGTAACACCCGTAGAGTGTATGGGAACCTGTGATTGTGTGTACGGGTTCTATACCTCTTTGCAGTGTTTGGCCACTGCCATGCCCAGTGGGTGCTCACTGTTGGCCTCTGCAGTGCCCACAACAGCCAGAACCTTCCGGAGGGGCAGTCGAGCTCGATCCCACAGCACCAGCACCCGGGTCACCCGCGGCACCCCGTTAGTGATGGTGCCCGTTTTATCAAACATGACAGCTTTGATCTGCAGACATTGCATTGGTGCATTGAGACATTTGCATTGCTGTATACCAAACTCTAAACATGCCCCTTTCCACAACGCAGTGCTTGACTTCCGTTGCCATCGATTGAGAGTGGAAACTGAAGAGTTTGGTGGAGAATCCAATTAAACCTTTGGGTAATCTGGAAGGGATGTATTGTTTGAATGATGTTCAA
>JBBIGA010000106.1:2071339-2100997 GCA_037576975.1 Alestes dentex | reverse complement strand
AGAGAGAGAGAGAGACAGAGAGAGAGAGAGAGAGAGAGAGAGAGAGAGAGAGAGAGAGAGAGAGAGAGAGAGAGAGCAAGTAATATAAGCCCTCAATAATCCGATTAGACCCTCACTCTATTTCTTGGCACTTGCATGCCGTTTAAAGGTTGCCATGTCTGGGTCTGAGTCATTCAAGAACACTTCACGTTATTCTAGAATGCCCACTTGAACGGTAACCACGGAAACCTGTGTCCCACTTCAGAATCTATTGGCTGAGGAGTCTGGTGCAGATAAGCTCATCAGACATTCTTCACCACAGACACACAACTGCCCATGAGCTGATTCAAAATAAAGGCTTTTTAAAGGAAAAAATTGCACTTCTAACTTGCAAGTGACAGCTCCAGTAAAGGCTTTCCAGTAAGACGTTTTCTTGCCTGTGTCATGTGAGTTTTAGTCATTTTGCAGAAGAGAACAGGGGGAATCATGACAGAGGGAATGAGGGGAAAGCGCAAAGCCTAAGAGCTTAGACTGGCCGACCATGGAGAACAGTCAATGCACTTTAAAACTCGGTTTCCTCAAAGGGTTTATGGGCAAGTTTTAGTTTGATTCATTAAGTCGCTACGACTTACTCCAACTTAAATCAGACCCATTCACTTAACGTTTCCACAGATCTTTCAAATTTGCTCCGGGATTAAATCGCTGAGGTGTAGAGAACCTTACCCAATCAATTTTTTTTTACAGTTGTAGTGATATAATCAGGGCTCATGATGGCTACTGCGCAAATATAGGCATTTTAATTACTGTTCAAAAGGACCAGTGCACCTACATGTGTCCTCTGAGGTTTAATATGTAATGCTGATGATGGCTACATTTGAAATACAGTATTCTATTCCACTATTTTACATTATAGTGCTGTACCTACGTACACTGAATGCACAAAAAAAACATTTTAAACCAACAATTTGTCCCAAAACAACATCTCATGCATCAGGCAGCCTTTTCATGCATCAGGCAGCCTTTTCATAAACATAGTAACTTTCAGTGAGGGAGCTTTAAGAAGCATAAAATGCTTCGGATGTCTGGTTCCTATCACCACCACTTTGAATAACTCGAACTTGACTAAATTTGACAAGGAAGGCACGCTTCACAACAAACCACTCTGAATGACTTTGTAACATCTCATCAATTTAACTATAAAGATGCTGAGAGGAATTTCCTTTTAACCCTTTAGTTTAAACATAGCAGTGCTCTCCACATCATAATGCACCGATCCCTCCTCCCTCGTTGTATATGCATGAAACTCATTTTGTTACTTCTCAAAAAAAAATGCTGAGTCTTTTCACATCTTTTCATGTGATGTCTTTATTTTTTGCACCAACTTATGGAGAGTAGTATAAGTATGGAGAGCACTGAAAAAGATCGGTATTAATTAGCAGTATCAGTATCGAGATCAGTATCAGTAAAGTCTTAAACATAGCATCCCCAAATATCTATCTATACGTTATACATGAAAATAAAACACCTTTGAAAAGGACATCATGTCTGGTACCCTTGAGGCTGCCTGAGATGTGCAGTTACACTGAAGTAGTAACCACTTTTATTTCCTCAAAGAACCATGTTGAAAAAGCTATGACATACACAATATGGACAAATGTATTGGGACACACCTGTTTTCCGGGGTTTGGGCTAGGCCCCTTACTTCCATTGAGGGGCAATCTTAAAGTTTCAGCATACCAAGACAACGCCATGCTTCCACCTTTGTGGACACAGTTTGAGGAAGAACCTTTTCTATTCCAGCATGACTGTGCCCCAGTGCACAAAGCAAGCTCCATAAAGGCATGGTTGGATAAGTTTGGCATGGAAGAACCTAACTGGCCACACGGAGTCCTGACCTGAACCCCATTCAACACCTTTGGGATGAACTGGAATGGAGATTGCGAGCTAGACCTTCTCATCCAGCATCAGTGCCTGACCTCATAAATGCTCTAATGAATGGGCACCAACTCCCACAGACTCCCATATTAAAGTATATGTATGTGAATGCAATGTCATTAAAGAGGTTCATTGAACTTTAAATAGGTTTGGTTCTCCTAAGAGGTTTTTCACAGATGTAAAAGTGGTTCTTCTAGGCTTCATGCAAAGAACCCCTTTCTGCACCTTTCCTTTCAAGAGTGCACCCTCAATATGCATTTGTACTGTACATCTCAGTGTTTGAGCACACAGAAGGCAGTCCGTTAATGATTACACAGTGACAATTTTGTTGTTTCAGTTCTATATTAAAGCACATTCTAAACTGTAGAACCCATAGACATCACATGATACTGGGTATCTTTTCTGCTGATGTTCCACAGGATGGTAATGCTGCCAGTTTTAATTTCCTGTTTGTTACCAAAGCTTTGTGAATTCAGTCTTATCTTCAGTAAAAAAAAAAAAAAAAGGTGAGTTGGCTATTTAGCAACACTTCACCTTTTGACTTAAAAACTCCAAAGTTACCCTAATCTAATGTCTCGGGTCATTGACCTGCTAGAGGGCGAAGCAGATTTGGTTTGAGCTGGGCACCTGAGCAGTTGTTACACATCTGTACACTTCAGAATTCGGCCAGCTACTGACTTTGGTATTCATTTCATCCGTAGTGATTTTACTTTAGATCAAGAGAAGCCTCCAAACTTTTCTTTCCCATGACTCTGGTAGAGGTTGACCTTCATCTTATCTGTCTAGTTAATATTGTCCCCCTGCTTTCTGTTTTGTAGCTCAGAGGTCATCCCGGTGGTCTTTTCGTCTTTTCATCTTCAGTTTTCCTAGGTGACAAAATGTATTCATTGGTCACCCACTAGAGTGACCAAGGTACTTAAACTCACCACTGTGCTCTTGCTCCTTGATTAATGTATTCTGATTTTTCAGCCTCATGATGATTGGAATTATGAATAACTCCAGTCTGCTTTGTAGTCCATTCAATAACTAAATAATACACTTAATGATGTAATAAACCTGAGTTTTACAGAGTTCATTTGAAAAGCATTGCTTTATTTCAAATCCATTTGTACAGGACTACAAATGTAACACAGTAAAAAGTAGAGGATATTTTGTACAGTAGCCTAGCATCACCTGAACATTCTGCTCTTATAGAGTACAATACATTCAAAGCTGTCAATCCTCATTTTTGCAGTCTAACCGTCTAGCCAAATGTAAATCTCATTGGTTATCGCACTCTCTGTGCAGCAACAGCCAACACTGGGGTCTGATTGCATCTCCTAGTTTTACTGACTAATATGGCCCTCTTTATTTAAAAAATTAACATTAATTCCATACACAATAGAAAATCCTCTCGAATGGAGCCTTTGGTTTCACTGCATCTGGGAACAATTTTAAATTTGTAAAGTGCGGAGGTTTGTTTAAAAAGTGCAATGTCATGGAGGTTTGGCATTTAAATACTGACCAGAGTGTTGAGTAGGCTCTCACAAAACAGCCTACCTGAGAGTTAACTTGCACATTCCTGCCCACGTTTCTGATCCATTATTGGGCTGAATAATAAATGTCTGTTCTCATGGTAATCTAATTTTTCAAGTTTTTCATCTACTTGTTTTAATTCAATTAAGTTTATATCAAATGTCAGTTTGGTTAGCAGTTAAATCTAATGATCTGTTAAATCAATCTTTTTTCCAACACTGACATAATTCTGATATAATTGTGCATCCCTACTTGTATGTGCATTGACTCTACCTTGTTCCAGGTCCACTTCAAAGCCCATGTCCTCAATGGCATCCCTGAGCTCAGCGGCAGAGGTCAGACCAGGGTCGAATGTAATTATTCCCTTCTCTTCCTTTAGATAAACGGTGATGGAATGCACACCATGCCTCTGGGATATCAGTCCTTCAATGGACTGCACACAAGAGTTGCAAGTCATTCCCTTTATTCCAATTGTCACTTTCTGTAGCCACATGCTGTCCACAGAATGAGGTACGGACTTCTGAGAACTTATAAAGCCATTAGTCCTTGGTTCATGGACAGAGAACTGTGGACTCTGACCTGGAAGGGTTACCCTAAAATTCCATGGATGTAGCCCCTCCAAGACCCCTTTGATTGCGTCCAAGGTTACTAGAGCTGGGTCATATTTTATATCCACAGTTTTCCTCTCCAGCAACACAAGCACAGACTGGACACCCACCATTCCGGACAAGCTCTCTGTGATATTCTTTACACTCGAGCCACAGCGCATCCCTTCCACACCCAACCTCGTCTCCAGCCAGTCAGGTGGGTGGAGGTCAGCTTGAACTGGCTGAAGTGCAGATGAGTCTTTCAGAAAGGCATCAAAACCCATGTCTTCAATGTGTTCCCTCAGTTCCTCTGGCTTCACTCTCATAGGGTTAAACCATATTACAGCTTCCCTCTCACTTAGAGACACCTGGATACCCAGGACCCCTTTCAGTTTTCCAATACACCCTTCAATGGAGCGCACACATGAGTGGCAGGTCATGCCTTCCACCCTGATCCTGACAAGGCTTTCTTCTAGCCTTAGTGGTCCAGACTGGTCCAAACAAGCATTAGTCACTTCACTCACGCCGTACCCTATTCCCTGGATCTCCTGTATGATCTCTCTTGTAGTAACTGTTGATGGGTAATAGTCTACCCAAGCTGGACAACCAGACTGAGGAACAGATGCAGCCACTACACCGCTGAGAGCAGTGAGCCATGTGTGGAGAGCTTCTGAGCTTTCTGGGGACAAAGGGCCGCTGAGAAGGAGAGTTAGCCGATAAAGAAGGCCTGAATTTGGTCTAAGTTCACTGAGGCTGCCCGGCTCATAGGCCAGGTTATCAAAGGCATGATTCCTGGACGTCCATGCCTCATGAGGTCCTCCATTCTCCTAGAAACACACAGACAAAGAGTGAGCAAAATAGCACTTAGACATGCTAAGTTCTCTTGTACATGCTCTCAGATTTGCATCATTCAGGGCCTCCTAGCAATTTCTAGCTAGTAACTGATATGCTGAGAACACCATCCCCACAGTGAAGCATCGTGTCGCTGTAATCGCTGCAAAAGATGGCTGTACAAAGTATTGATTGTGGGAGGGGGTGAATAGTTATGCACGCTCAGATTTTCTTTTTTTAGTCTTAATTCATGTTTGTTTCACAAAAAAAAAAAATTATTTACATCTGCAAAGTGGTCGCTGTGTTGTGTAAATTAAAAGACACAACCCCCCCAAAATTCCTTTTAAATTCCAAGTTGTAAGGGAATAAGATAGAGAGAATGCCAAGGGGGGTGAATACTTTTGCGAGGCACTGTATGTAAATGGTGTAAGTAGACACTAGTTCATATGTCCAGTGGTGGAAAAACATATTTAAGTCAGCTCATAACATTTACAGAGTTCCAAACAATCCACTTCCCTTTTTTGCATCACGACAATACATCTCTCACTAAGGACATTTACAATATTATGTTACCCCTCCCATGCGGACACACACACACACTCACACACACACACACACACACAGGCAAACACACGCGCACACACACAGGATGGATTATACCCATTTCCTGCAGGCCTCTTATTGGCCATTCCATCTGCGGAATACAAACTGATTCCTCAGATATGTTTATTGACAGAATTCAATTAAATATTATAATTCCAGTTAGAAATAAAAATGTAATTAGAATATTTTCACATTTTAAGCTAAAATGAGGGACCTACTGAACAATGCGAAATGTATGGCTACTGTGAAGAGGGCTTTAAAAGGAACAACACATTCGATTGGAATCAAACTAAGAGGTCAAAATAAACAAGTTATTTGATATTTGATTACCTTTTATAACATACTTTGAGGGTTTGCATACTTCTGATTGGAGAGACATTTAGATTGTGTTTTTATATCATACATCATTAATATAAAATCATGATAAAAAGACATTAGACATTGTCCTGGCATAAATAGCCAGTTTTGGTACTGGTATTATCAATTGCATAGCTTGAGAGCTTGAGGGTCCTTGAGAGGAGTTCACCTTTTAAGTGCATACCCAACTAACTTGAGCAGAATTCCTAATAATAACCTGGAATAACCTCCATTTTTATTGTTAGTTTATGCTGTGGACACATTTTTTTCCCTCATTGAAAAATTCTCATTTTTTAAATGTTTTGTAGCCTATAACTATGTACCTATCATATGTAAAGAAAGCAACGTGGAAGGGTTTTATGGGAAGAGGGCATTAGAAAACATTTCATCATGTTTTCATTTTTTCAAAATAGAATAAAAAAGAAAAACGAACAAAAGAATAAAACACAAAATACAATGCCTTGCAAGGCATAGGGAGGAGGGGAGTCATGCCTGGGAGTCGGTTAAATGAACTGAACTGAATGAACTCGTGCTGAACTGGGGCCAGTCCGTAAGCGCAGACTAATCACACACTCACTGGAGTATTAGTGCTAAAGTCCCTCACCACACAGGGGGGCATCAAAGAGCAGATTATACACTGGACAAATCTGACCTATCACATGAACCCAGCTTATAAGGGTCTGAGACAAGCAGAGGCATGAGATGTGGTGTGGCTATTTTATTACACCTACTTTATTAACTGCTTACTGTGCTATTGGTGAGCTGAGGACCTTTGTCCAAAGTGCATTCTTAAATTACAGGTAAAAGCAATGTACATATACATTTAAATGTCTATATTCTCAATCACACCCAGAATTTTTAGTTACCGGCTGGTGACGAAAACATTACGAAAGCTCAACCAAATAGAGATAAGAAAGACAGGCAGCGATGGTCAGTGCAGACACAGACTTACACACACACACACACACACACACACATCTCAGAGCTTTTATCCAGAGTTGTGTGTTCAAGTAAAGGAACGTCAATGAACTTTAGTAGGATTAAAAATAGTAAATACTCCTCAGACGCTGAGTTCCCAACAGAACTGTGGTGAGACATTGGTACATCCAGCACCCAGGATTTCAGCTCAGGAGCTGAAGTTTGTTAGGTGCTATTCTTCTCTGTTTGGGAACAAACTGAGCTAAAATAATATGCTCAGAAATGAGATTTGTGTGTAACAGCAAAGCAGTGCATGAGTTAAATCCACAAAAAAATCTACAAAACAGACTAAAATAAGTTCACTTTTATGTTTTTGTAGGTTTCCTCTGGGAGCTCCGGTTTCCTGATTTTATGCTCATTGCAGCCTGTCACAGGAAAAACATTTGTTCCCATCTTTGATTTAATCTACTCAGAAAGTCAAATACAAGACAGTTTGACAAGGATAAAATAGTATTTTAGCACCAACAAAGGTATACAAAACAATTTTTAAATAAATGAGGGGTGACTCAAGACGTTTGCCATTACTGGACGACAGGTGAATACCAGGTGCTAAGTTCCTCCTAGGTATGACTGTGCTTGTGTGTCCGCCCTGTACAGATTGGCGGCCTGTCCAGGGTGTTTCTCCGCCTTTCGCCCTATGAGCTCCACCATAGCACCCACCCCACACCCCACCCCACACACACACACACACTCTGATTAGGATAAGCAGCTCGGATGGACTCATTATGAGTCATTAAAAAACAAATACTCATTTTAAGGTTTTATTTGGGAATTACTATTCTAGTACTCAGAAATACTTGTAAAATACTACTCAGGTTGCCCTTGTGATTGAAAGATTGTTGGATCGAATCCCAGGACTGCTAGTGGCACCACAGAGGTACCCTTGAGCAAGTTATCGTCTCCACACACTGCTCCCCGTCGCCACTCGGCAGCCCACTGCTACACTTGGTGAATGGGTTTAATACAGAGGGAAAAAAATCACACTGGTCACTCTGCATGCTGTTGTGTTTTCACGCGTGACTTTAAGGGGGCACTTTACATACTTAGTGTTTACATGCTTCATCAAAGTCTTTCATTTTCGTTCCCGTACAAAATATATCAGAGCCCAAAAGTTTTGAAAGGATTACGTTTTAGTTGGGCAAACTTCTAGACGTGAGATTTTCGTAAGTGAGACAATGTTTAAGGTCACGTGGCCGAATAAATGAAAGCGGCTCCTACTTTCTAAATGAATTAAACAGAGTGAAAAGTCTATGCAACTGACTGAAAGCGTCGCTTTCATGAAGCCATGAGCGTCTGTGGTCCTCCAGTCACTCACCTGTCCCTCCCTCAGCCCGTCTCGGAGTGGGGAGCAGCACACGCACGGGTCCCCCGAGCAGCGGCACGCCGGGCCACAGTCCACCATACACACCTGCTCCCCGACCGGACCGGCCCTCCGGACCCTGCTAAAGCTGTTCATCCTCTCTGCCTCTGCTCGCTGCTGCCGGGATCCGAGCCCTAGCGGTCGGTACTGAGTACTGAGAGAGTCCTGCTGCCCCGGGAGGAGCCGAGAGCCTTTATCTTCCCCTTTGCACACGACACCCGGCTCACACAGCACTCAGCACACCTGCACCCAGCAGCCTGACTCTACACACTGCCCCACTGTAAACCTGTCATGCGCCCCAAACAGAGGACGAGAGTCCAGTTCACTTCAGTTTCAATCATATCTCCAAATGGCTACTCTTACTTCTCCTGTTATACACTACATACACAAAAGAATTGGGACCCAGCTATTTTACAGGGTTTGGGCTAGACCCCTTACTTCCAGTGAAGGGCTATAATCTTAGGCAACCTAGGCATTTTGGACAACGCCGTGCTGCCAAAAAAAAAAAAGCCGTTTTCTATTCCAGCATGACTGTGCCCCAGTGGTCCATAAAGACATGGTTGGATGAGTTCAGTGTGGAAGAACTTGACTGGTCCACACAGAGCCCTGACCTCAACCCCATCCAACACCTTTGGGATGAACTGGAACGGAGATTGGGAGCCAGGCCTTCTCATCCAACATCAGTGACTGACTTTAGAATTGCTTTACAGAATGAATGGGCACAAATTCCTACAGAAACTCCAAAATCTTGTGGAAAGCCTTCCAAGAAGAGTGGACGCCGTTATAGCTGCAAAGGGGAGACCAACTTCAAATTAAAGTCTATGGAATTGAATACAATGTCATTAAAGGCCCTGTTGGCGTGATAGCAGGCGTCACAGTAGTTTGTCCATATAGTGTGTTTCTCATTTTCGTTTTAGCTTTTAGCTCTGTTCTGGTGGACTGCTCTGCTTTGTTGTTGCTAACATCTCTATATATTTTAAATCAAAAAAGTTCCAAACAGAGATGAAGTATAAAAAATGTCTAAATAATTCACTCCTTGGGATCAAAACAAACCCTTTCAGAGTGGTTTGATGTGAAACAGGGAGAAAGTTCTCGACTTGCATTTTCTTACGATGCCACTGATGGGAACCAGGGGTTGTGATGTCACCAACATAAATATAGCCACTTTATTTAATCATAAAAAACCACCAGTGAACCCACACATGTCTTCTGAGTTTTTATATGTAATGCTGATGATGGTAAAACGATTTTCTTCAGCAACTATTTTGTATCAAAACATCCTGAATGTATCATTTAGTCTCAGGGGCTAGAGATGATCATCCCAGGCACCTTGTCTGTAACATTTCTTGCAATAACTTTCTAAATATGATAACAATTTGATTTTTATCACCACTTCTGTATTTCCATGCACTTCACATAATGCAATGCTGAATGACTTATGTTTACAACCTGGTAGGTGAGTTATGGAGAAATTTAGAAGATAAAAGTGGTGAAATTGCCCTTTAAAAGCACATGCCCACTTGGTAAATACATTTTTTATTTATTTCTATTTCTACTGAAAAATAATCTCCAGAAAGGTGCATGACATGTAAGTACATGCATGTTTAAACAATTGCTCAATATTAACAACATTATAATATAATATAATACAATATTATTTTATATTTATGCTGTTTAAATTTGCTTTCAAAATTGGTTTTTGAAACTGTTGTGATAATTAAGACCTACCCGCAGGGGGCGCACTGACAAACCTTGGAATCGGTGAACCCCATCCTGTCTTTCCTAAAATGCAAATTCAGAAATGAGCTCTTTCGATGTCCATGTTTATAAGGACTTATAACCCCAGCGGACTTCATTATCATGCACTCTCTGAACAAATTCTCTCTACTGGCGACTGTAGAGATGGTGAACTTCACAAGTTCTGTTTCCACTGTGAATTCACTAATGTTCTGGCCACCATCACATCCAGGGACCTGAAGTGGAAGGGGCCCACGGTCCCCACAACCAAGAGAGCACAGCACAGAATGTTCTTTCTGAGGCAGCTGAAGAAACTCAAACTCACACAAGCTCTGAATATGCAGTTCCACACAGTGATCACTAACTCCATCCTTTCATCATCTATTAAGATCAGAAGGATGAGCCCAACTCCATAATCAGGATTGTGGAAGATCTGCCAGGGCTTCAGGACCTTTACATTAGCAAGGTAACGAAGCATGCTGGCGAGATTCTAGCTGACTCCTCTCACTCAGAACTTCTGACTGCATGGGTGGGGTTAAACTGCCATGGCTGAATAAGAAAACACATGGACATAAATGGGATTTGTGATATCACAAAAACAGATTTGAGAATAGCTTTTGGAGCTTAGTTTTCATTTATGTATTATGTGGATGGGCAATTTACATACTTTACATACACTTTACTACTTTAGGCCTTTTTAATTCCAGAAAAATACATACATTTTTATTTATAAATGTATTTGAAGACATCGTAATTGCAATATATAGTAGTTTAATCACAGTACCAATATTCTGTCCACATCATGAAGCCCTAGAGAAAAGTAGAAGGTTTGTCCAAAAAGTTTTTGCTAGCCCCTGTTTGGGAAAAATCTAGCAACCAAGTTGGCAATAGTGGGCTGCCCACAAACGCCATACGAGGAGTGATTGACATGGTGTCAGACACTCCCCCTGGCTCTGATTGGTTGATTTGATTTAGGGGCGGTAAATTCTTGCAAATGGTAGCAGGAGCACTAGGAGGAACCAAAGGAGCGTGTTTTATTTCTCACAGATTACGGGCTTTGTGCACAGAGTGGGTTTATAAAGAAGTGAGACTGATTTTCTGTGTGTTAAAAAACCTCCTCGCACTCACACTTTGTCTTTGATGCTCAAGTCAGGTTCTAAAATACGGGCTTATTTTCTTCACTGCTGTTACTCACACACAGATCTCACCCAGATCAGTGTAGCCTCTGGACACTGGTCTGATGAGAGAAGCGCAGTGACTGGGCTAGAACTCCCTTTTATCTACTTTTTCTACAGATCGTACAATTTAACATCTAGTCAGCAGACGATTAACCACTCACCAGAAGCAATTTTTGAGGTTTAACAAAATCATAATTCTGCAAGAGTATAAATCCACTAGATTACCAGCTGTCACTAACAAACCAGGCTGCTGTATGTTTTTTCTTTTTTACATCCAGAACTGAGCCTCAGCTTGCAGTAGGAAAAGAGCGGACAGGGTCTTACATGATCACACAGTCTGCTCAGTTTAGCTCACTTTTAAACACGCTTGAGGGTGTAGAACATTAGAAAAGTGGTGCTCAGTTTGCTACAGTGAAAACCCATGCTGATTGTTTACAGACTACATTACCCATGCGTGGACAGTGACTGCAACTGTCAAAAATGTAGTTTATGCCATAGTTAAATACCATTTAATGTGATGTGACTTTGAAAAATATATATTTGGTCAATTTTAACAACCAAAAGCAACAATGACATATTGGGAAATCCATCCCTCATTTGTTTAGAAATAAAGATCTACACCTGGGTTGAATGTACTTAAGAATTAGTTTTAAATAAACTGAACAAATAAGAAGATCTTTTAATATCAGCATTGATACCTTTTAACTTTCTTTTTTTTTAAATCAGCTTCATAAGTAAAAGCAAAACACTCACCCTCTGTGTGATCCCCATGGCTCCATAAGACATGACTCGATCTAACGCTGCAGCAGTACTCAGTCAGAGACCCAGGCTCCTCTGGAAGGATGTGCTTCCACTGGACAGCCTCATTTAATAACCACATGACAGTCATAGAAACTCAATTGTTCCTCTTTTCCGCCTGCGAAAGTCATACACGGGACTGTAGCCAGCAGTGCTGGGGTACTTTCTCAAAGTAGTTCAAATTACTAGTTAACATTGTCAGACTGTAATGAGATTATTGACTATTTCCTGGACGAAGTAATCTCAATGCTCTTTTACTTCTTAATACATTAATGTACAAACTGTTCCAGTTGGTATGGAAAGACCACTGGTAGTCCTCTCAGTACAGGGAGGAAATAACCAGTAATGTAAGAGACATGTCACTCCTCTGACCAAAACACAGATAAATACACTCGGTAAACAATCCTGAACAAAACTAGGCAGTATGAATATATAAGCTTTCAGAAGATACAGTTAAAAAGAATCATGCATGAAGTAATGTGACGCTTACCACTCTGTGGCTCAACAAGAAGTTACTGCATTGTACTTACATTACAGCCAAGGTATATGTAACATAAGATTGTCCTTCAAGATTACATTTCAAGTTTAGGCTTGTTTTGATGCCTACAAAGGCTTGCAAAACCAAACACACTGTTAAGACAAACAAATGGAAAAATCATGAACAATTTTAATCAATGCACACATACATTTAATAACTGGTGTCATGCAAATACAGAAACTGCAGGTGATGTCCCTTCTTAATAAAAAAAATATGTGCAGCTGCCCCTTACTAAAATATGAATCACAGTGCACTGGTTAAGTCAGGGCTAAGTGAAAACTTTATTATTTCTTACCCTTGTCTTACTAAGACATGGTCACCACTTAATTATCCTGTTCCCACCTTACTTATAGGATTAGGATTCCATTCCCATGCCATGTTAAGGTACTTTTATTAAGAGAGAATTACACCAGTGGGGCTCCACCCCGTGTGTTACATAAATAAGTGTGTAAGAAACCTGCATATGTAGCGTATTACAGTATTATATACATTACAAAAAATTATATAATACTTAAATACACTCAGATGTAGTAATTACAGCTGGTGACCTTGTGGTTAGGGAGTTGCCCCTGCGATCAGAAGGTTGTGGGTTCTAATCCCAGGACTGCTAGTGGCACCACTGAGGGACCCTTGAGCAAGGGAACCTCCCCACAGACTGCTCCCTGGGCGCTGCGTTCCTGCATGCCGACTGCTTCACTTGGTGAATGGGTTAAATGCAGAGACAGAATTTCACATTTGTCATGCTGTGTGCTGTGCTGTATAATAAAATAAAATCAATCTTCTGTATCATATAGAACATCGCAATGGATCTCAATTTGTGCAGGGAGTCACAAATCAGTGTATTACTGTAAAATGGTTGATAAGTACTGTACTACAGCTATGACCTGTCAGACAGATCTCTGGCCTGACAAGTTAATCATTTACTGAGACAACCAATAATAATGATCCACTGTGGACTGTGGTATAGACATATGAAATAATTTAAAAATTCTTATTCATAGGGATGCCTTTGACCAGGTTATTTACTTGAATTAGTTTAAAAGAATCAGACTTGAAAAGTATACATCCATGCTCTAGACAGCTGCAGTAGACGTTTTGGCAGCTTACCAAGTACTGAAACACAAACATTCTTGAGCTCCTTGGTCGCTATCGCTTGTTTTCCTTCATTCATCCAGATCAGCGCTATGGGGTCCTGAAGCCTGCTCAAGCATTTTTAGAGAACATGCAAATTTTTAGGGTGGCAGGTGAGGAAACACCCTAGACACGTCACCAGTCCATCGCAGGGCAGACACAAGGACAAAGACACACTCAGCACACACACAGACAGTCTTTGGACTGTGTGAAGAAATTGAGCACCTAGTGGAAATCCACACAGAAATGAGGAGAACATGCAAATTCCACACATAAAGGATCCTGGCAGCCAAAGCTGGGAATGAGATCCAGACGACCGCCCTAACCATGGGATCATCATACTGTCCTGCTTGTTTATCATGTGATGCTATAGTAAGGATTTATGCTGATTCCTAGGTTTTGGGGGAATTTTAGACTACCTGTGTCTCAAGAGGCCATAATCCAGGTGCCCTTTTGACAGCACTAAAACATGTTTTATACTTACTAAAGCAAACATTTTCAGACACCAAGAACAATACACTTTGATACTTTAAATATAGAGGAAGCAAACAACGTATTCATAACTTCTCATTCAGTTATATAATCATATAAATGTAAGCATAATTTAAAATTTTGGAAAATGAAACCATTACAATGTTGTGTGTAAACCCTAGAAGAAAGAACATGACAACCAAATCAATCACAAATCACCAACACAAAAGAAGGTGAGATCTATGCTCATCTATAGGTATTAAGAACAGCATTTAATATGTGATCTTAGAGCAGAACAGCTCACTTTACAGTAAACTGTTGATTTCCTGCTGACAGAGCTGGGTAAACCTTTGTAAACAAATACAATGAATACTGTCCTTGTGATCTTTATGAGCAATAACTTCAAAACGATAAGAATTAACCTTTAAAAAATTCTCAACTCTCACACTCTCATTGTGCTATTTGCCTGCACTCATTGTATAAATGATTTATTGTAGAAATTATCCACACTTATTGTTAAAATGATCCACAATCTAAGTTGCACATGTGCATAAAATGTAAAGTGTGTCAATAATAATAATAATATAGTAGTAATATAGTAGTAGTAGTCATAGTAATAATAATACCAGACAAATAAAAATGCTATAAACAATGAAAAGCAAAACATATTGTGGTGCCAGATTTGTATTATATTATAAATGTATGGATGCATTTAGTAATTTTTTATGTCATTTTGCCTTTAACCTGCTAATTTGATGCTCTCACAGAAGCGAGAAAAAGTGATCCAGACACATACAAGGAACTTATGGCGCAATACATGGGTGTTTCTAAGCATAAGCAACCTAAGCAGCTGCCCAGGGTGCCACCAGCAAGGGGTAGGGGAGCCGGTCTGGCTTCAACAGGGTGCTGATAGGATGAAAAACCAAGATCAACAAAAATGTTGTCATCCATCACTGATAAAAAAAAAACTGTCTACCCCCCAAAACAAAGTGGGGCAAATTTTGCACAAAACCCCCTAGATCCTGCCTAGAAGAACATGGCAGTCAGAAATGACCTTGGTGCTAAAAAAGCTGTTATCATCGGGGTAAATGGGGCTAAAAAATCTAAATATGTTAATGAAATATTTCTTCTAGTCTTTCATTCAGGAATGTTCTTTAATTTTGCAGAAGGTACTACATTAAAAAAATATGAAAATTGATAGCCATATTTCTATTGTTCTCCAGCAAAAATGTTTTGGGCATGAAGATGCTATATCCTGACTTATGAGTGTTGATTGACTGTTCATGCTCACAGGTTTCATGAGAGTACACAAGTCACTGTAAAACCTGTAACTCTCTGGTCTGCTCATGTTAGACAGTCTTTGGCACTGCCACCTGCCACTTGTTGCTTTTCAAAACTAAACTGGCTGGTTATTCTACCTTTACATCGGTAATAATTTGTCTAGTCGAAACAGAATTCTTTGCAACTTTATTGTGGAGTTTAAACCAGACTGGTGCGATACTCAGGAATCTGTTTTTGCCCTAAAATGAAACATCTTCAATTACCATTAAAGAATGAGCACAATACTGCACTGTGAAGAGAACAATACACCATTGATATATGATGTTTGGAATTCCAGTGCCATGTGTAACATTTCAAGCTACAGCTTTTTAGTGTCTGTTTTCCTCCTGTCCAAACCATGAGGAGCTCAAAAAAGTTCCTTAGCATCATGGTTAATCTATTTATTTACATACACACAAACATTATACATAACTCTTCATAATGTCATATAGAACTCATAGACTTGTATTCCAGAAGATTAGAAGTTTTGAATCCCAACGTTCCAAACAAGAAAGTCTTTTAATGATTTCAAAATCTTTTAATGTTTCCCTGGGTATGGACCACTCACTGTGAAAAGACATTTCAAACAAATACAGTAGATAACATCTTGCTTTTTCTGAAAATGCAATATAAATCCTTTAGAAAATAAACCCAGATGGCGGTTTTATGCAAAATAAAGTAAATTCAGTGGACAACTTGGAAGTCAGCACTGCCATGGCCTTCATCTGGCAAATTTTCCACCCTTTTCAGTCAGACACTAGGTAGTGTTACATTCATTAAAGACTGGAGAATCAGACTCACTTTACCAGCTCATTCCATGTTGCAAAGCTTGGGAAACATTTAAATTTGTCTTGAAGTCCTAGGAATTCCTGCAGTGGCATCTTCTCCAGGCACTGTCTTTATACAAAACTGCTGTAGGAGTGTATCCACATTAAAATATGATTTAATTCCTCATCTTCTCAGTCTTAGTCATAGGAAAGCCATTGCACTATTTCAGCAGTTCCTGAAAGTGGCATTGGTAGATATTGCTGGCATTTTAAGTTTTGAGGTGTATCCATCATGAGACCTGGAGAGACAACAGAAGTTGTCGGCCTGCAGTTTCAGGGAATAATGTGGTATAGACTTGTGCCCACTAAAGTCTTGTGTTAGCAAAAGTCATGTTGTTCTAGCATAACACTTAAAAACCTGGGTGACTAGCACACTGTTTGAACACTATGTGAGCCGTATGTGAAAAAGCAAATGGCCAAATCAGTTGGACTGGACATTAAACAGCCTCCAGTATAAGGTCTGTGTTATGTCTGATTGAGTTCACGTATGAATAGACAACCCGATCTCACGAATTTTCGTGCAGCCATCACGAAATACAATGTAATCAAAATACGTGCTCTGATCACGATTAAGGGCTTTTTTTCGTGCTAGGACAATGTTTCATTTTTTCGTGCTAGGACAATGCTACACTACCCTAAGTATTTTCATGCGCACTGCATTAAATCACCAGTATCTGCGCTAACTGGTGACTCTTACGGTTAGGTTAAGGTTAAGGTTAGGGATAGGTTAAGGTTAGGGTTAGGGTTAGGGTTAGGGTTAGGATTAGGTTTAGGTTAAGGTTAAGGTTAGGGTTAGGTTAAGGTAAGGAATCAATTCATTATTTCTCTCCTACTGTCCGGGTAGTGAAGCATTGTCCTAGCACGAAAAAGAGAAGCGTTGTCCTAGCAGTAAAAAAAAAATGCCCTAAATTGCGATCTGAGCACGTATTTTGATTAAATTGTATTTCGTGATGGCTGCACGAACACTCGTGAGACCGGGCTCGAATAGAGCAGGTCATTGAGAATTCATAGCTATCAAGTGGGTGTGTTGAGGATGTTTTTTGAGGCTGGTACAAAACTGGATGAATACAATCATCTGAAGGTAGAGGAAGGGTCATTTACACGAAGACATACCCTGAAACTGCATGTCTATACCTTCTGCTGGGTCTGCAGGAGGATGATGGATGGTGGCCATTCCAGTTTCACACATGACTCACCCTCTCTTCCCTTTCACACTTGCTTTGTGTATTGTTAGAGTCTGTCTGGTTAATACTTGGGGAGTTCCCTGATCCACTCCCCTCCATGGATCTTCTCAGAGAGACACTTCCCTGGAGTGAGAGCTTGGTGGGGTTGAAGGCCAGAGGAGGGATGGTGTTGACCAGGATGACCTGCAGTGGTGTCCTCTGCTCCCGGTAGCGGCAGCGGATGTAGCGGGCGAATGCTGCTCGGTACGTCTTGTTAAAGAGGGTGTAGACAAGTGGGTTGACGGCAGACGACAGGTAGCCCACCCACACAAAGACGTTCATCAGTCCCGCCATTAGCACTGGGTCACAAGCCGAAGGGTCACAAACCACCGCCATGACATTGGTGATGAAGAAGGGGCACCACATGATGACAAACAGAAAGAAAACCACACCCAGGACCTTGGAGGCTTTCTGCTCGTTGCTGATGGACTGCATGGTACGGCGGCCAAAGGGCCTGGAGGTTCCGACAATGGGGTCAGGATAGAGGGATCCCCGGCCAAAAAGGCGCTCAGAGGACATTGACCCCCTAGGCAGTAGTTCCAGCATGGACAGCCACTTAGGACGCACTATGAGTTGGTCCAGGCAGATCGTTGCCTGGCTCTGCAGGGCGCTGATGGTAAGGAAGTATGTGACCACCATGATGAGGAGGGGCACAAAGAATGCCACGAAGGAGCCAATCAGAACAAAGCTGTTGTCTGTCAGCTGGCAACTGCCATCCCGGAAGACTTTGGAGTAGTCGTGGAGGCCAAGGACAGGAACTGGCATGGAGATTCCTGGAGAAACAGAAGAGTTTGAAATATTTGTCCTGTTCTAGTGAATTCAGGCATCACATTCCAAATATTTGTTGGGGTTGGGTACGCCTATAATGATTTTTGACTTACACTTACCCATGATTTAGTTTGTCTTACTACTTTATTACTACTTTTTGTCTTTTTTAATGCTGTGGGTCAGACCAGACTTGGGCACATAGGTTTTGGGTTGTATTCAAACTTTTGCCCTGTAGCTCAGTAAAGCAGAAGACAGTTACCTATAGAGATGGTCCAGGCTGCAGTGATTTTGACTCGGGCTCGCGAGTGGGAGTTGCTGCGGCTGTGCTGGATGGGATTGCGGATGGCGATGTAGCGGTCCAGAGAGATGGCACACAGGTGCATGATGGACGCAGTAGAGAACAGCACGTCCAGGTAAATCCAGATAGGACATAATGCAAAGGGGAAGGGCCAGGTGTAATCTGTAAGAGTATAAAGAAACACGGTTAGTCCGCGTTCCTGACAAGGGAAGGCAGGGAGTGTATGAGGTCCTATGGGGCCGCCTTGTTGAAACATTCAACATGTTGTGGTTGCTCAAATGACATTTGTCCAGCAGAGGGTGCTCTGTTTGCACTCCGTGTTCCGCCATCCTTTATTTTGCATCAACTATCATATCTAGTGATGCAGAACTCCTGCAGTTGACTCCGACCCTCTAATCATTTTAACGAGGACGGTGCCAGACCCACTGATAGAGAGATATAATGGAAATCAGACCATCCTAATTGTAGTTTTCCCACTTTTCTGATAATTTAGCTAGTTAGCATCTGTGGTTTTAGAAACAGTAGCAATGACTGGATATAACACTTAATCAGAGATACGTTTTTTTAGTCTGGTCCTGGTTAAAACCAAAGGTTCAGAAAAAAAATACATATACATGTTTACTTTATATACATAGCAACTCAGTCACATTCACTGTCTAAAGTATTAGTAGCTGATAGACTACATATGGGGTAAGGAAAAAGGTGGTCTTCCAGTTTTCCTGTTGTGTTTCCCAGTTTTCTGTGACAATCACAATAAGTAAATTGATCTAGAGCTTGGATTTTTATTACTATTATTTTTGTCAATCATGTACACATGATCAAGACACACAGTACAAAGCATTTAAAGACCATCATGTTAAACAGTGAAATACGGGTGTAGAAAAGACAGAAGAAGGGTAAACAAACTTAATCAATCAATAAAACATGACCAGTTAAAGTTAGCAGTCTTTTGCATGTTCATGCATTTCGTGCTTTTCAGATATGTAAACAAGTGAAAATCTTCTGTGTAATAAGTGTAATAAGAATTTTAGTAGAGTCTTAATTTGAGCACTAATGTTTTCTATCAAACAAAAATTTGTTTTAAGCTAGCAATGTAAGTTAGCCATAACATTTTTAACTAATTAACGGCATGATGCAAAAAGCCTAATGCACAGAAATGCAGTACTTGTGATACAAAGAGATCCAGCTCCTGATTTCAAACGGCAGCACCCTCTTCTGGTTCCTCCCCTCCCTCACACCACAACAGTTAGCAGTTCTCACAGCCTGTGATCCTTCAGCCACTTGCACTTATTTCCCCTTGCATTAGAGATATTTTTGAGTTGTTATTTTACTGTTGTGGTCTGCTGGCTCATTTGATTTTTACAGTAGCAAATCTATTATGTTACTTAGTTGTGGGAGGTTCCAAATGACACAAGCGTTTCCAGCTCATTTTCAAGTGCTTTTGTCTCATGATGACTTATAATCGGCTGTCAGTCATTAGGCTTGGTATGCAAATGTCCTACAAGGAGCTTAAAAAAACCCCAGGAAACGTTCTGCATATTGGAAAACTGGAAGGGTGATAACATCATTGACAAGTAATTACAAAATACTTAAATGGGTGGAGCTCCTTGTTAGCTTCCCTGTTGGCACCCAGAGCAAATCAGTGTCTGTAGAAACCACCAGAGGACACTGGCTGGACTGTAACCTTTATATATTTAGACTTGACGTTGTGGAAAGGGGGGACTAATATCGCAAAAATTGCTGATGCATGCTTCTATTCTGTCATGGCACGTTATGTCACGCCACCCCGCGGCCTGTGGATCTAAAATAAGTGCCAACTTCTCGGCTAACCTCTGGAGATGATTCTTCATCTGAGACGGGGTTGGTTTTCATCGCTGACAAAACAAGCACAAAAGCCTAACAAGGATTAGTACGCTGTGCTGCCGTACAGAAAGAGAATATGTCTGGGGCTGGGGGAGAAATCCCAAGTCTATCACTTTTTCCCTTTGAACTTGGGAAGATTATGCATCCTGTGAGATTGGGTGTGAAGGCAGTGCTGGGGAAGACTTGAATTTAGAGGACAGCAAGTGAGCTCCCTGCAGCCTTTCAGGAACACTGCAGAAAAGGCACAGTGGAAGGATCTATGAACACATAAAACTCATCAGCACAACAGACTTCACTTCCATATGAATTCAGTTTCTCTGGCACTGTTATGTAAGAGCATTACATCATGAATATGGGGATAACCTGTTTCTGCATACAAGGAGGCCAGACAAAAATATAATAACCATACCTGAAGATTTTACAGTCCACAGTATGTATCACAATGTTGTGTTTTTTTGAGCTGGAATGAACAAGATGTAGAGGGACACATAAAAAAGGTTGTCAAACACAAAATAATGATTTGTTAAATTTAACATCCCATGCAACGCTACACATCACTACATCCAATTAAACAAGACCAGATATACTCGCTTGTGTTCCTGGCCTCGGAGCTCACAATCTCTTGAGAATACAGGGAAGCCTTAAACAGCTACACTATTTGAGGGGCCTAATTAAATCTCTTTTCAATGAACCTTGCATTTAGCCTGTGATTTTGCTGTATGACAATAAAATGAAATGAAACCCACTACATGCTTAGAGAAGTGCCTTGTGAGACAGTTTATTGAGGTAATATTGTGTCTCCCATCCCTACTGGAAGGATATCTACCTGGCTCCATAATTTCGGGAGGTGTGTGAACATACATTGCTGAGCAAAAGTAAGAAACCACTCTTTCGGTTATTTCATTTCCAGGCAAATTGGTCATTAAATATTTCTCAGTGTCAGAAAAATACAAAACCTCTAACATTAATACAACATTACGTCTCTCAGTATTTAATTTATCCACTGTTTACATTTGTGCCTCCTACTGCCACTTTAACTATCCATTTTTCCAACCTTACCAACACAATACCTACACACACCTCAGCTGCCACACACCTTTCTCTCTAATGAATTTTAAAACACTAAAATGGTGAAAAGAAGAAGCCCTTATTGAAAAAAGAAAACAGACACCACAACTGGATATCTGAAATGTGGAGGAAGGTTTTAGTAACTAGTCTGGGTTAACCTGGATGGTGAGCAGCACTTTGGAAGAGTTTCCAAGAAGCAGGAAAAATATCCCTGCGGATTTGTGCAGAAAAACAAAAGTGAGAAACTGACCAGAATGGAAGCTATAATTAAGACAAAGCGTGGACACACTGAACACTAAAAAATGACTTTTATATTGCTGTTGAGGCTTCTGTGTTTCTGTTTTCTGATCTTTTTGTTGACACTGAAAAATGGGTACCTGGTCTATTAGGGCTGTTTTGACGATATTAAATAAATGAAACACCCATTTTGCACATTACCGCATATAGAGAGCAGAAAACAAAGCAATGATGGACATCCAATACCAGCCAAAAGTTATACTTATAGAAGGGCTTGCATTTATTTTGACCATTTTCCTCATTATAAAATGAGGAGAGCACATCAAACACATGGAATTATGCAGTCTGAAATATTGGCATTCTACCAAATAGAGCTATTTGATCCAAAACATTAACGAGGACAGATTTTCAACTAATTAACTTTTAACGAGGCACACATAGTAATTGGGATGCTAGAATGAATATGGTTCAACATTTTCCAGCTCTAAACCTCTAAAAGAGAACTACTTGTAATAGGTATTTAAAATACATTTATTACATTAAACTGTTCTGGAAATAAATCAATAAATAGAAGGAACATTTGTTCCCTATTTTGTCATTAAACACAGACTGCAATGTTTGCTTGGCTAAGCTGGGATTAGCCAAACACATTCTGATCACAAACCAGGTTTCATTTACCTTTCAGATTCATATGCAGCAGCATCCAGACACAGGACACAATTGAATGGCAAGTGTCAACAAAGTATTTCAGTCTAAGACTAGCATTCAGTTTTATTTGTATAGCACCGTATCCCCCGACCTCATTAGTTTGTAAGAATTCACAATTGTGCCTCATTTTTATCAGGGAGCTCTCACCAGTCCTGAATGATAGCCTCGGCACTGAGCTACGGGCTATACAAAACAACAAAGCTAGCATTAGCATTGAAGAATTCCAGAGAATAGAAGCCAAACTGAGGTAATGGATCTACATAGCTAGGTCACAACCCTACCAACATTAGTTTATAGCTTGTTGACCTCATCATCTGATAAGTAATTTCTGTTGTTTGTGTTATCCATTCCTTCCATAGGAAAATGACTGCAATTCAACATCCTAGCAGTGAGCAAGGTTTGTACACTCTTTCAACAGTGAAATTCCATTAATTCCGTGACAAAAACAAAATTTCCATGCCAAACATTTAGCATAGTGCTAATCTATACCCTACATGGGTAAAATAACAGTTGTTGCTATGGTATTAAATGTATTATACGGTATTACATCCCATGTGGTTGCTAATGGTTACAACGGTGTATCAGGTGGTTGCAAGGGTGTTGCTATGGTGTTTTTGGTGGTTCCTGTAGTGTTGCTAAGTGGTTGCTATACATGGGCGCTGGAACCATTCTATCCACTTTTAAAAATTGTTCGTTTTGTTCCCCCCACTGTGTGCAGCGAACAAAAATCAGGCTAAAAAAATAAGGAGAAGAACAATATACCGCTGGATAAAAATAGTATGGACAATCACTAATGAAGCATTTCCTTTCTGCAAGTGAGTTTGTGCCTGATAAATTTTGACAATTCATCATGTAAGGTTACCTTTAGTCTCAATTTGGGGCATGTGGCAGCTGCGATTGCCCTGCAATCAAGAAGTCGTGGGTTCAAATTCCAAGACTGCTAAGCACCTCTGAGGTATCCTTGAGCAAGAAATTGTCCCCACACACTGCACCCCGGGCGCTGTGTTCCTGGCTGCCCGTTGTTTCACTCAGAGAAAGGGTTAAATGCAGAGGAAGAATCTTGTGCTGTTCACAATGGGTGCTGTGGTGGTATGACAGAATGTTCACTTCCCATTTTAAACGAAGGAAACAACAAAAGAGTTCACATAAAACTATGCCAGGAAGCATGAGTTAATTCATGTCATTAATGCGAATTTGAAATATTATTTGATACCGTGAGACTGAGAAATTTTACACCACTATCACCCAACATTAATTAAACTAACAGAGAACTTAGCTATGCTGAGAGGGAAAAAAAGATCATAATGATTTTAATTTTAAAACAATACAAGCAGTAGGGGATGTAAAGGAGTATGGGAGCTACCAAACTGTGCTGTACATGAGCCTCGAGTTACTAAAACAACACAGAATATTCCTTTAGCCCACAAAATTTGCTGACTTCTCCAAGATTTTCATGACTGTATAAACCCCCATGTTCATGATGCATAATTGGAAGGGGGTTTCCTAGATTTTAAACCAGAAGATCTTGTTCTACAGCCTAGGTTCCCAAGCCGTGGGCCCTCAAAGTGCTCCCTGCTTCCAACACACCTGATCCAATTAGTCAGCTCATTCTTAAAGCATCCCTGAGTGGATATGTAAGAGCAGGGAAACCACTAAAATGCGCAGTGCAGGGGGGCTCCAGGACCAGGACTGGGAACATATATTCGAGAGACCACTGTGGAACCACTATAGCCAGTAAGTTAGTGCGTTTACAACAGATGATGTTACATTTTTCATTTTGTCCAGAATTTCCCTTTGAAAATCACACAGCCTAAACTTTTGACTGTTCTGTAGTGGACTGTTAAGTAAAAAAGAATGGGCATAGTGGACAGGAATAATAATACAGATGGACTTAGAGGGCAGTACAGAGAATACTGATGTCCTCCCATGAGAACAGGGATGAAAACACTAATGCACACATTGGACAGAACAGGAACTAGTGAGGAACATCCTGTAGAGCTTTATTTTGTGTGATGGCTCATCCATATCATGGTTGCACAGTGTGACCATGCAGTGAAGCAGCTGTTCACATTTAATATCACTTATCCTAACACGATCAAGGACTGCAACTGTTTTCCCCTGAAACTGGTCAAGGCAGGAAATAAATTATTCATTGCCACCATTAAAGCAAATCTTTCAGTAAGTCACTTCAGCCTGTCTCGCATCACACCGATAACAGTCAGCGGAGTTTAGCTGGAAGTGCCGTTTTTCTCTTCAGTCCACAGGCCGCATTATTCAGACCAGAAGTGTCAGTATTCTTTTTTCCCAGTCACGGAATACAGTGGAGCATCATCACAGCTTAATTAATCCAACATCAAAGCGATGGGGGGAGGAGTGGGGGGTTACTCCACCCTCACAAGAACAGCCAGGCTAATTCCAGCCACTCCACACAGCCAAAAGCGCACTCATTATGCACCCAAACACACCATCCACTCATCACATGGATTGTATCATTATTCATGGCCAGATTTCACAGCTGTATTGATAAAAATAAGGGATGGGGAAGCTTAATACTTCCAATTCTGATTCCTTCTGAGTATTTACCCTTATTTGCCAATCTAAAGAGTCACCAGCAATGCCAAGTAGGGTTGGGTGATATGGCAAAAAAATAACCTCACGATATCAAGATATTTTCCTAATACACAATATAAATCAACATATTTCATTTTATAGAGGTTTGCAGAGATGGTAAAACAATATTGTCACTTTAATATGAGAAGTTTCTCGAGATCTGTTCAATCAAACAATAATAACAAAACTGGGAAAGTGAAGGTGAGTCACGTGAAGCATCACTGCATGTTTTCAAACTGCAGCTCAGAGGCATCACTGGACGGCTCAACACGCTTGCAGGAAATAACGGCCACAATAGGCTAACCACCAAACAGTTGCTAGTTGTTCCAGAGTTGTTCTAAATTTGTCTTCTGTATGCAGCATATTATTCAGTGTTCTAGGAATTCTCACAATACCATGATATAAAATACACTGTGACACTTCATAACATATTGATCCTAATACACAGTGTTAGGGTCAGTATGTTAAAAATGAAGTTAAATGTGAAGCTTAAAAGATGGAAGAAAATTAAAACATGTTGCAAATGCCTAGTATAGGGCAGCTGATGGCCTGGCGTTTAGCGAGTTTCCCCCTCCACTCAGAAGGCCATGGGTTAGAATCCAAGGAGTGCCTGTGGCACTACAGAGGGACCTGTAGTGTACGGCAAGATACCATACCCACACACTGCTCCCTGGGCATCGTGTTCCTGGCTGCCCACTGCTTCACTTGGTGAATGGGTTAAATGCAGAGAAAGAATTTCACATTGTTCACACTGCGTTCTGTGCTGTGGTGTGTTTACGCACTACTGTTAGGGGCCACTTTACTTTTCCTTCCACAAATTTCCTGTGGTCCTACCATCTTTCAATTTTTATCGCTCTACCAGTTTTCAAGGAAGAAATCACAAAGACAAGCCCTTAATGTGCGCAAGACGAAAGACAAGTGTTGATCGTTATGTATGTTAGAAAAGGAAAAACAGAAAGAGCACATTTCAGTTTCTTATGGCCTGTCAGGTGGGACACATCTAAGGGTCTTTCAACCAGAATGTGTGTCCCACTTTCAGACTGATGCCGCCAGTCCATACTCTCATGAACACAAACACACTCTAGAATGCTTTGGGCCATCTGAAACAGAACGACTTTCTGTTCCTTCCTGAACTGTTGATTCCTCTTTAAATAAACAAATCTAAATAAACGCTTTTCGTCTCCTTCTCTGACCCACTGGGAAGGGAATTGTTAACAACTACAGATGGCTGACATTGTTGCTATATTTGGTATGCAAGCAAAGTAGGTTCATAATAATTATGTTGAGAAAACTGGGATAGTTATAATTTATTATAATTCTCAGTCTGTTTACTTTATTGCAACTGAATTTTTTCACAAGTCTGCTCTAGAATTTGCATTTTTTAAAATTAATTTTATCTCAAAATTTGAGACTGATGTTTCCTCGCACACAAACACAGATAGTGAGATGTGCAAAGTCTGAGACCAACCTTTCATTTTTTCATTTATTTCATCAGTCAAAACGGCCATTAGTTATTAATATCTCAGAATCAAGTAAAAGCCGAAACAACTGACTATAAGGCGTTTCAGTGTTTAGTGTGTCCAACCTTTTGTCTTTATTACACCTTTATTCCCTTCTTGTCAGTTTCTTGCTTTCAGTTTTTGTGCAGACATCTACAGGGATTTTTTTCCTGCTTCTTAAAAACTCCTCCAAAGTTCAGTCTTAGACATTAGCTGTATTTTCTGCCTCTCAACATCCAAGTTAATCCAGATTAGTTTCTAAAAACATCCTCCATGTCGCAGATGTTCAGTTTTCTGTTTCTTTTTTTCAATTAAGGCTTCTTGAACAGATGCACATCCTTTTAGATCCATAGTGCTGGATAGAAACAGCTGTGCATGTTCTCACATCTGAAGCTTCATTTTCTCTACAAAGATTAAAGTACTGTTTATCTAATGGGGACAGTTATGGTGGTCTACCAGGTTTTGCCCAGTTATTAGAGTCCCATTTTCTTTCTTTATCCTTTAATCACTTAATCACTGAATTGGGATGATCTTCAGTCTAATCTCCATAGCAAGCTGTCCTTTAGCCATTTAAAATGAGAAAGAAATATTTGTGGCAGCTGAGGTGTGTGAGGGTATCTGCTTGTGTTAATGTGTGCCTGTTTAAAATAGAAAATGTTGGGACTATCTTTTGTTGGGGGGGGGCAGCTGTAATTGTGTGGGCTTAAAATGAGAAGGATGGGGGGTTACAATGGCAGAAAAGTAAAGAGGTGACAGATTAAATACTGATTATACATGCTTTTGTGTCATTTTCCGCTTTTTTTGCTTACGTTCTGATCCTAGATATAAATAACCATAATAACTTCAGTGGTCTTTTGAACTGGAAAGTAAATAAATGAAGGGGTGGTCTGTGACTATTTCTCAGCACCATACAACCACACTCTTTCAGTCCCACACACATACATCAATGAGTGATCTTAAGAAACCATAAGGCACACATGCTGCACCACACCTTCAGATGTTTTTTTGCTCCTTTTATCTTAATACAGTACAATTTTCTGAAGAGCAATTACGCTACTCACTGTAAAGTATCGTGACCATGGAGACGGGCATGACCAGCAGGCCTAGGAGCATGTCCGTGATGGCCAGGGACATCAAGAAGTAGTTAGTGGCGTTCTGCAGTTTCCTCTCCAAGCTCACAGCCATGATGACGAGGATGTTCCCCGTTACTGTGACAATGATGGCCAACAGGATCAGCAGTGCCACCCAGTTCTTCTGCGTGGAGCCTTGGATCATACACAACGACTCCAAAGACACGTTTCTGTCCTCGCTGCTGCTGTGGTTGCTGGAGCCGTTGGAACTCCCGTTCAGAGACGTCATGCCAGCACTCTTCACTTGTTCAGACAAGGTTGTACGGTACTAATGTGATTAGCCGCTCCAGAGTCCAGGGAAAACGCACCATAGCACTCAACTCAGAGGTGAGATAATAAAATACAGGCCACACACATCCAGTCCATCGGTGGGAACCTCGACTCTGCATGTGGAGGATTCACATCAGCTGCTCTTTGATAAGGCAGACTCCTATGAAAAATAAATATACTGTAAAATGTTGTCAATACATTCCAACCATAAATGTGGTATATTGTGATACATTTTATACTCATTTATTATTGAAAATTTATATTAACATGTTTTTGGGTTTTTTTGCATGTGCAGTTAGAAGGAATGAAGGTTTGGTTGCCGTGAAGGATAAGAGAAGAGTGAATGGAGAGATAAGACAGAGAGAGAGAGAGAGAGAGAAAGAGAGAGAATGAGAGATGTATTCATTCAGACAGGCTGAAACCCTGAGGTGATTTCACTTCACACATCTGCAGCTGTCCTCGTATTCAGCAAAAAAAAAAAAAAGGTTATTTGAACAATGGCAAAGAAGAGCCATTTTAGTTCCCTAAAGAATCATAGGAATACACAAACATCCGTAACCCACTCAAACTGCATCCGAACCAGCTCCTCATTAAGGTGCCTGAGAGTTGTGGACGTGGTTTAGGAACCAGTATGACTTATATGAGCTATAAAAATGAACAAAACTTCACCACTACAGACAGCTGTTTTACACACTCACAAATTAGTAGTAAACAGGACTGTTCCTGAACCAGATTCCTCTGTGTTTATGATGATCATCTGATTCTAGGTCAGCACTCCCACTCCTGAGGTGGTTTGTGAGAATAGACCCTGCTGCTTGCAGTGCTCAGTAACACAGAGAAGTTTTGTTCCTTCTTATAGCTCACAGTAAGTCATACTGTGTCCTAAACCACATCCACAAGTCTGTACCACCTTATAGAACTGCGGTTTGAGCAGGTTGAGAAACGTTTACAGAAGTTATTTAGGTGACTGTTGACTTCTGCTGTTAGAAATGTTAGACTCCAGATCTTAACTGAAGGAGCAAAATTCTGACACCAAACAGAATTTTGGTGATCAACTACATGTGGTCAGTGGAAAAAAAAATAGACTTTCCTATCAGGGTTCTTTCTAGAACCTTTACATTTCAACACTCATATATCTAATTCACAAAAGAAATGTTCCTCTAAAACCATCTAAAGGGAACGTTCTTTAGGGGAAGCAAACATGCTCCTTCCAATAAACAAAAAATCTTTTCTACGTCCTTTATTTTTAAGAAAACAGTTTTTAAAAAATCATTCATATCGATGCTGCCTGGTGTAATTTGCCAATATACAACAAGGTCAACCTTTTCTATAAAAATGAAAAGATACCCCTCTATAAGACCCATCAAAGCTCCATCAACCCCAACAGCAAATAATAAAAGCACATGAACATCAAATGAACCCCCAAAGTTGCAATGTATTCAGAAGCTTGAAAGATAACATTCTATAAAAAACTGAAAGAAACACCTCTTCCGTTAAAGGTGGTGACCCCAGCAAGGAATCCAGGCAAAGGAACACCCAACTAACCTTCAAGTTTCCAGTGGATTCAGGAGCATTTCTTGAGCCACGAGCTTCTCTCTGGTGTTTTCCAGCAGTAAAGTCGTCACTCAGAAGCTGGAAAAAACGCAGTCAGAGGGTAACAGTAAGATAAACTCACTGCAGAAACCACTTCTCTCTCTCTGTCTCTCTCTCTCTTTCTCCCCCTCTCTCTCTCTCAGCACCTCCCTCCCTCCCTCTCCCTACCTCTTCTCCATCTCTCCATCCCTCTCCCCATCCCTCTCTCACCCACACATTCTTACGTTCACTACTTCTTCCTCTCCT
>JBBIGA010000106.1:2010201-2025120 GCA_037576975.1 Alestes dentex | reverse complement strand
AGAGAGAGAGAGAGAGAGAGAGAGAGAGAGAGAGAGAGAGAGAGAGAGAGAGAGAGAGAGAGAGAGAGAGAGATCTTCTCAAAGGATGCTATGGCTATTTGAACTTGGATGAAAAGCTCCAAGGATGAAAGAGCAAAAGCCAAAGAGAGAAGGAAAGAGGAAGTTAGTGAGTGGCTGTTATTTTTGCCAAGATGCACCGACAGAGACAAAAGACAAACAGACAAAGGACAGACGGCTTAAAAATACAGAGCACCATAGAGAGTGAAAGGTGAAGAGACAGACTGAAAAGAGGGATGGGGAAGAGGAAGATGGTGTGGAAGGAGGGATCGTGCTCCTGCTTTGGGTGGTCAAATGAAAGGAGAAAATATCCCCTCATAGGAATTTCAAAATACAAATGGCTATAAAAATGTGCACTTTATGAGAGGAGTGTTGACTGAGAGTGTGTGTGTGTATGCATGGGTACCTGTACGTGCGGGTCCTCTGATTAACGGAGGCGGTGCGTGCCGGGCTCTGGAGGGGCGGGGCCGTGTTGCGGGTCGGGCTCGGCACGTAGTCGTTAGGGACGACAGGGGGACGCACGGGCTCGAGCGTCCGGTAGGGGGAGTGGCGCCTGCCGATGGGGGCAGGGTTACAGTTTAACATCCTAACGTTACTGCTGGTATTAATACTGGCCCCCCAATTACACAATGGAACACGCCTACTTCATCTTAATACTGCTGCTGTGTCCCACTTGTACACTAAATATTAATTCTAACTGGCTTCCCATTTAACTACTCAGTTTAAAGTATTCACAGAAGCCAAAGCTGAATCCATTAACAAAATCCAAGCACTAATACTAAGGCTCAGGACAGAAATGACAAACCAGTAAGGCCTCGTAAACACCGACGTTTGAATCTTGGATAAATGAACGCACTCTGAACGCCATAGGCATTTTTGTTGCATTTTGTATCTGCGCTTGATTGACTTCAGTAAGGCGTTACACTGGCGTTCGTCTGACGCTGTTTAACGCCAGCCTGCAGTGCAATGTGTAGTTTCATGTATTCACCTGTGGGGGCAGTAATTATTTTCTCGATTGTTTACATGTTGGACATCTTGATTTGTAGTTCTACATTGAAAAAATGTTTTATTCTTTGTTAAAACTTACAATCGACATTATTGTTTTAAAAATCCTCCTGATATGTTGCCAATATTGGGTCCACACTCTTACGGCACAACGTCAGGTCAAAGGGACATTTTTTTGTGCTTTTTGAAGACATGCGAAGATTTCTGCACAGGTTCTTTAACTACACTCGCATATCAGTATCTACTTTTGATTGTCTGCTGTGACTGGTACAAGACCACATTACACGCAACTCAACAAATATTTGTCGCGGTTCCTAAAACACTTAAACCAGAACGTCAACCGAACGGCATGTAAACTCAATAGCAGCGTTTTCTTTGCGTTCGTCAGGATTTCACCGGTGCTGAACGCCCGTGTGGACGCTGTGATTTGCTCCAATGAGCAGAAAAACGGTCGCCGCTCAGTCTGCGCTCACCTGGCACCACGAACGCCCGATTCAGACATCCATGTGGACGAGGCCTAAGGGACGAGCTACTCATGGTTGAACGTTTTTGAAAGTAATGAGAAAGCTACCTATGGAGCTCAAGTTGCTATTCATAGGTCAGAATATTTTGCTGAGTCTAAAAATAACAACAGGTAGTTCGTGAAAAACCACATGAAATAGGCACAGGCACAACCTGACCTTGACATAGATGTACATTTCATGAAGCAGCATTTCATCACTTTCCGTTAGTACAAACTGCAGTTAACCAATTGCGAAAGCACCAATCTAACTTCTTCACTCATTCAAATGTGTGAGGATATCAGCTGACACAGAGTACCGATCAAATACTTTTTGCTGATTCAATTTCAAATCTGAGCACCATAATATGCAGTTATAACTGTTCCAAAACGTTTCTTTAAATGTTGGTAATCTTGGATGTTTAACATGAGGCACACTGGACAGGCCTTTCTTTGAACCATTCTTTTAATTTACTGCAGGCCTGTGAAATGAGTACTGAAGACATCCTAACTACCACTATCCCAACATCATCCAGAAGTTTTACATTTAGTCTGCTTTAAACAGATAAGTTATTTTTTGACAATGGAACTGGAAAGGCCCCCTTGCAGAGGGCTGTTTCTGATAGGGGCTTTTATTTTACAAAGTCTCACATCTGTACTTTGTTGAGAATCATTTCATGTTTTGAAAAAAGTACTGGTACTAGAAAAAATGTTAAAGTGTATAATGTGTAATATGATTATTCATAAATGTCACCTGTATCCAGAACAATCAGTCCCATTAATACAGACTAATCTATTCCGCAATACTAAGCATGGGATCACCAGCAACCTGAAGGAGCTTCTTAACAAGAAAGAGAGTCCTCAGGGTCAGAGGCCTGCTGAAGGGGGAGCGGAAGGAGCTGAAAGTGAGGCTGAGGGAGAGTAAGGACATTTACATGAGGAAGCTAAATATATATAAGCTCCAGCAAAACAATGTGAGGGATAGATTACAGGTTTCAGTGTGCGCGTGTGGTAGGTGGGGGACTTTTCAACTGTCCCGCCTCCCCCAGCAACAGAGACCTCACACCTTCCCTGCCCCCCACAGTTGCTTCCCCCTCACACCTCCCTAGTGATCAACACCAGTGGCTTACACTGCCCCCACCTCAGCCCTCCATGTACTTCAGTGTCAGGACAAGGCTGCAGGCCCTAACCAAGATGTTTGTAGAGGCTTTCAGGAGGACTAGGACTAAGGTCAACACTGTTTCCATTCTTGGAAAGGAGGTGAAGGAGAAATACAAACACCTGAGGGCCCAACTTAACAGCATACCGGACTGGAAATGCAATGCAGAGGTTGTGCAAAAGAAGGGACAGCGCAGACTACACTTCTTGAGGAAGCTCAAGTCTTTTAACAACTACCAAACAACAGACTGGTAGAGGATGTGCAACATCTTGTTGCAATGTTCTTCACTGCAGTCAGTTACACTACAAACTGAAACAATTTGGGAAAGCTGGCTTCATGCTGGAGACCACTCTGGAGACACTGGAGCTAGTTGTGAAGGAGGATGCTGCATCCTGCTACATTACGGACAACTACTTGCAACTCCAGATATCACGCTAAGACATTCTTCCTGTGGGAGAAACTGTTTGAGTAGTGTGAGCCTGATTGCATGCTCATCTTAAGTGAAGTGCTTTAATACAAATGACCTAATTTTAAGTAGTTTAAATAGTTCTTAATGATCAGTATCATTTCAGTTCTTAATGATCAGTATCACTTAATGATCGGTATCATTTCAGATCGGTATCAGTATCAGCCAATATCCAAGGCTTCGGTATCAGAAAAGAATGACAGTAATATCACATCATCCGCTTTTAAAAAGATACACAGTATGCAAACCCTGCCTTCTAATATTAATGTTTAGTATGCAACTGGGACACATCCTGTAAGTGACTCATACACTAACATTTGCTGTTAAGTGTTTCCAGGTTTTCTCCATTTTAGCTTGGTCCACAGTGCTGAGTTTAGTCATTAATTTGGCCCTTTATATAAGAAAGAAAATCAATTTAGACCAAACTTGGGGAAACCTCAGATCAAGATTGCTTGGTGTTGGTGATCGACAGCTGTGTTACCGTGGGGACAGTGTGAGATAAGGTCAGGTGTAGGGGCATGAGGAAAGGGTCACACAGTAAAGGGAGAGCAACAGAAACAGACATCTGCATTAAAACACAAGCACACGGAATCAACACATTGCGTATGACAATGAAAGAGGTTACAAGTTCTATTCCACAGTGTCCTGCCCGGGAAAAGAAAAGCACTCTTTTAAAAGACAAGAACACATGTCCACACTGCCCTGTTAAAGTAAGTCCTCAAGTTCAAAGTTAAAACAGAACAAGACACATAAAAGCACTGTGGGTGAAAGCAGAGAGAGAGGCAGAGAGAACAACAGCGAGCAATAGGGGCTTTTGTATTAAGGTTAAGATGATCATGGTTTTTATGCACATTTTGATGGAACTCTCAAGAGCCGTTCTGATCCAAAATAGACAAAAGGGAACTTCTAGTCTTGGCTAATCAGTTTGAATTACTACAAAGTACATACCCAATGGTGCCCTTCCCAGGTCCTGGGGGGCTGGGTGGTTTCTGGGTTGGGGCATTGGTGCGTGGCGTTGTACCCGCCTTCATGTTCTGCGCATTAACCTGTAGATATCAATGGTCAAATATAAACTGAACTGATCTTATACATAAATATACACACACCTACACACAAAAGAAAAAGCCTGAACTACAGCTTACCTTGAATCTTAGTAACCACTACATTCAGTTATGAAGCAAACACGAGGTAGAGAGAAATAACAGACTGTTAGTGTGCAGAAGTTCAGAAGAGCATGCATGCCTAGTGAGTAAGTGACATGAGAAAGTGAGCATTGTAACTATCAACTGGTCAGAGACAGAGACTGAAAATTAATACTCTGGTATTTGTTATTGTCAGTGAGACTCAAAAGTGCATACTCATAAGAGCCTGCTTGTAAACACAATTAGCGTTACCTTGACTCCATGGCCTACATCGTCCAGCAGGCTGTAGTCGATGGGTTTGCGAATGTAGCGCACAGGCCTCTCAGGATTGGCTGGCGCAATGATTTTGTGTGTGCGAGAAGTGTTCTTATTGGTGGTGAGGATGCCGATCTCACGTCTGGCCACTTTCTCTTTGTGGATGTCCACCGTCTAAAGCAGGACAAAGAGGCAGAGAGTATAAATGTTGCCAGCAACACAGTTTCTCCTTAACTCTAACTTTCACTGCAGGTATATTTAGCTGTGATTGGTTTCTGAACTGTGACGTTTTTAAATGCCTGTACAAGCTATGTGACAGAGTTAATTCATAAAATTGCTATAAACAGATGCCTGAGTCACTGTTTTACTATAGTTCTGAGTACATGTTTTGGCCTAAAACATAGAAATGTACACGCAGGACATGGTTAGCCAAAAAAAAAAAAAAAAAAAAAAAAAAGATTTTTTACTATTATCAATATTAAGAACTCAGAAGACTTTTGCAAATTCTCTGTTTTGTATTGTAAGCATAATGGCTATATTAGACACTGCAACACCTGGTTTCTATAATCAGGTTTTGAATGGTGTGGGTTTTTTTTATGGAAATAATTTGACTGTTGATTTTCATTGTTTAGCCATGTTAGCCTTGTAGCTCCAGTCCATGAGGAGTAAGTGGGAGAAATATGACTTTTCACCAAAGTATTCCTTTAATGTATGATAACATCAGTTTACAAAACGTAATGTTGAATTTAGTATAATTTTGCATTATTTTTGACGAATCAATCATCATAAAATGTTCAAACAATGGTATAAAGCAGCTGGCAATTTCAAATGATGTGGGGACAGTGTGAAAAATGATCCCAGCAACAATATGCAAAAGGCCAAGCGTGTGTTTACTAGTATCGTTTGTGTGTGTGTGTGTGTGTGTGTGTGTACACATGTTGACCTGTGAGATGTGGTTGATGGAGGACTCCATGCGGCGCAGCTGAGACGCCTGGATGTCCAGCATTTGTAGCACATTGTTGGCTAGTGTGTTGATCAGGTAGGCGACGCTGGCAAGAGACTGAGTGGTGTAGCTTTTGGTCTCCTCTAACGCTCTCTGCTTGTCTGGAGACTGAAATCAGGAGGAGAAACAAGAAAGGGAGAGACAAATATAGAAAAGGATTAATCTTAGTCAGTATATACAGTCATATGCAAAAAACGCAGGCTTGGCTGGTCAAATGACATGTTTATTTGCTAAAGTAAAAATAAGTACACCTCCTTTACCAATAACACACTTCTATACAATCACTGTTTATTTGCTGAATGCAAAAAAAATCAAAAGTTAAAAGTTAAACTCACATCCAAGCACAATAACCTTATAAATAGAAAGTGTGCACTAAAATTTTCAGAACAGTGTCTTATTTAAGACACCCATTTTCCCTTAGAAAAGAAACAAAACGTTTCATCATTTGACTGGGGTTGTTCAAACTCTTGCATACAGCTGTAATGACACTCAGTCATCATGAGGCTGGAGCATCACTATCCACTACACTCCAAATAGTCCAAGCAAGACATGCCTGCCATGACAGAGCGAGTGGCATGGAGAGGTGTAAAAACATCATAAACAGCTTTACGCCCTCCTTCCCTCCGTCTTGTGTTTTTCTCCCCCACAAACTCACTCATTCATGACTTATCTTCTTGGACTCAGGGAGACCCTAAGGACAGACAGTGCAGTAACCAATCCCAGTTGTTGCAGCCATCATTTAAACCGCCCCAGGGTGTGCTTTACTGGATGGATGAAGCCATCAATCATCGCCCTCCAGCGTAACCATGGCGACACTGTCAAGTTTCAGCAATAAATGGGACTCTTTAAGAAAAAAGGGACCGAGGGAGGGTGTCAATGTATGTGAGTAAGTGTGAGTGTCTGTCTGACAGCTTGTGTGTAGTTCTTCTTTTCTTTAAAAAAAAAATATACAGCTAAATACTTTACAATATCTCCTCAAAAATAAATGTTTAAATAGATCATGAAAACCAGTTATTCAATTACACATTTCTGTATCTGTTCTCGGTCCAGCACTTTCAAATGTAGACATTCGTTAAAAGAAGATGGCATGCCTTTTCACATAAAAGAGACAGTCACTATATTAGTTACCGCTACACATTAAATCTGCGAATTAGATACAGTTTTAGAACAGGATGTAGATGTGTCCTTCATACGGTCAGGTAAAAATAGACACAGGAGTGTAAAATGAAGCACAGACACAGTGTAAAGTAATAGCCTCACCCGAAGCAGGCTGTAAGGCCAAAAATGTATATGCATGGATAATTAAAATGGATGGTTTGGGGACAGATTATGGCATAGTGTATTTATATGTACGGTCATGTATCAAAGCCCTCGTCTAATTACATGTTTTTCCAAGTGAAAATATCATCTACAGAGAACACGACACGGCAGAGTTAAATGCAGTTACTATTTAACTGCCATATGAAAACACTAGAGTGAATAAAATACACAGTGCAACATGACACAATATTTCTAATTATTTTACATACTGAATGTTTGTTATCCCCCCCCCAAAAGACATTAAAACACTAAAATTGATCTATTAATACAGACGTTAATATTTTTTCTAACAAATAGGCGTGAGTATGCAGCAGAATCTCTGGGTCTCTGTTGAAAGCTGCTCCACGTACAAATTGATCGAGTCATTTGTCTCATACGTGCACCCAAGACATTCATGTTTGACTGAAAAACCACCATGAACTGAGGGAATTCGTTTAGTCATCAACACTGTCTGCATTAAGAAGGCATAAGGCGGCAATTGCCCAAAGCCTTGTCCACCAAGGGGCCTTTTAAAATTGTTTCCCACCCCCAACTCCTCACTCGCTGCGTTTGCTGGCACATAAAATGTCCCTTGAGTCACTGTACACGTTCATGCATGAGCTGTTGTACACATTCATGTCTGTCCAATTTAACTAAATATCTGATCGCTTGGTATTTTGATATTTATCAGTTAGTTCACTATGTTTTCCTGAGCATATCATGGAAATCATGATATCGTAGTACACCAAGACTTAAAAAAAAAAAAAAAAAACCCTTAAAAAAAGAGAAACCCAACAGACTCTGATGGTTTCTTGTTCATTCCAAATCAACAGATGGACAGATAGAAAGTAAAAAACAGCAACAAAAAAAAACGAACACTAAGAATTACCCTTAGTCAATAATGTGTCCACAAATCTAATCACTCATTAAGCATTTAGGTTAATTATTTAAAAAAAAACAAACAAACAATAAAAAACAACTCTTCAAGAAACCCCATCTCCGTAGGTGAGGTGAGGAAGTGGTTAAAGGAAGGAAAAGAGTTTCAGCCAAGCCATGACCACAGATCCCACACATGCAGAAAATAACACTGAACTCTAAAGATAAAACATGAAGAAAGAGCACCACGCAGGATACTCAAAATAAAAAGGAAATGACTCACTCCGTTTCAGAATGATCCTAGTGCAATACGGCCCTGATTTGTGATGCTGTGAAGAACCAGAGCCACTGCCTTCAAAACAAGTATCTCAAAACCTAATTCATGTCTATTCTGATGGAAATTAAGCCTATTTGCCACTAGCTAATCTGGCAGCTTCACCTTTATCACTTCACTCTAACTGAGGCAGGCCAGACTCCCCTTGATTACCTGTCAGAAGATCGCAGATTGCTCTCTCGCTCTCTCTCTCTCACACACATCAGGCCATACAAATAGAGCAGGTCTCTTACGATACCTCTCGCTCTGGTCTTCAGTGCCTGATGGTAGCTCAGATCTGACACCCTCACGAACAGCATCAGTTACACTGCTGCTAGAGGGAATCCGTTGGTAGGGCTACACAATATGTTGTATATTACTCATCACGATATTGATCTCTGCTGTACTGATTAAACAAACAGGGCTCTGAAATCACCACATTTTATGTTGGGAGCATCCAGACCAATCTTGGTGGCTGTGTGAATGACGACATTCACATCATGCAGCATATAAAAACAATCAAAATAATGCACAAAAATCCTCATTTGACTCATGCGTTTACGAATGCACATCTAATATCACAAACACAACTCATATATGCAGCACCATGATGCACATGAGCCCTACTCATTTGGACCATCTAGGCAGAACATCCTGTGTTTGGAATACAACATTAAAAGTATTATGAAGCCCCTGGGTACCCACCTATTTTGGCGTGAAGGAAAAAAAATCAGTGGTGTGTGCAAAACCACGAGTCTTCTGTTATGTGCACATCTCCAAAAATAGTTTGTAGGCTAAAGAAAAAGCTCTGAACTCTCCAGTATTTTCCAGAGTGAATCATAAGCCCTTGTGCCCCACAGGGGCTGTGAGTGGTAGCAATGGCAAATATACGAGTTATTCATCTATTTTCCAGCACCACAGACCAAACACCCACTTCATCTGGGGCAGAATTCAGTCTGAAACAGTTAAAATGCATCTTTAAAACTACCCATCTGTATATTACACAGTTGTGTAGTATGACCCCTGCATTCAGATTTGATAAACACCTCCAGCTATGGACGCGGCTAATGAAGCTACAGCCTCGAAACGACAGCAATGAGAACATTTACTGCAGGCTGTCGAAGTGGTAAATGAATGAATGTCTATTAAACCAGCATTTAAGGCTGTATTTCTGATTAAGAAACGTCTCAGTTGTGTATAAAATGAACCAAGCTTCCACTAACACTGAGAAATGTAGCTAAGAGAGTTAGCTCGCCACTGATAGCTTGACATCCAGCTAACTTGTGTTTACAAGAAAATGAGGCTTTAAACGACAGCGGAGTCGTGTTAAAGTGTAGAACGTGTGGCGTACGGGCTCAAGCTCAGGAAAGGTATTATTATACGGTATAAAACAGTAATAATGAGGTAGAGGTAGACAGAACAGCGATACAAGGCTAGTTAGCTTAGCAGCGACAGGAGCAGCGAGATGGTTACGAGTCGAGCAGAAATCCTGCAGCTCAGCAGTAAACATAATTTCGGCCGTACCTGTATGTAGTTGCTCTCGCAGTATTCAGCCACTCGCTCCAAATTAGCGTAGCTGTCCAGCAGAGCCCCTCGGCCAGCAGGAATCTCCTCTTCCAACAGCATCTGCAGCTCCGCCATCTTCACATCTTCACCACCGCCTCGACGATGCGTGAGCAGTGAAGTACGCAGGAACCCAGCAGCAGTTCTCGCTCTCTCTCTCTCTGGGTGGTCGGTATTTTGTACTGACACTTACACTACGTGGACAAAAGTATTGGGACGCCCATTACACCAACAGGGACTGTAATAACACTGTATTCAAATTCATACACTTTAATATGGAGTTGGTCCAGAAGAGTTTCATTCTGTAAAGCATTTATGAGGTCAGGCACTGATGTTGGATGAGAAGGCCTGGCTCACAATCTCCATTCCAGTTCATTCCAAAGGTGTTGGATGGGGTTGAGGTCAGGGCTCTCTGTGGCCCAGTCAAGTTCCTCCATACTGAAAGTCATGCAACCATGTCTTTATGAAGCTTGCTTTGTGCACTGGGGCCCAAAACTGTCTTGGTATACTGAGGTATTAAGATGGTCCTTCACTAAAAGTAAGGTGCTTTGCCTAAACTCTGAACAACAGGTGTGTCCCAATACTTTTGTCCACATAATGTACTTCGAGGTTGACCCATTGCTGACACAGGCACACACCTGCTTGTATGATCTCCACTGAAAATAATTCTCAACAGACTTGAGGCTTAAGGTCAACATGCAAATACCAAACATTGGCTAGAAAGGTATAACCCCCACCACCACCTTACTGATGCTCTTGAGGCCTGATGCAATCAGATCCTCACAGCAATGTCCCAAACCCTTCCAGAAGAGCAGAGGCTGTTATTGCAGCAAAATAAAGCCAAACTTCCCAATAATAACCCAATAAAGAAACATTGGGCAAGCTACTGCACAGGGCATTTTAATCAGTGTGAATTACCCCTCCATAATTGGGGGGTCCTGCCTTCATAACAGTGTTAAGAACCCCCCCAAACTGCTTTTGTCTCTGTAGGGGGCGGGGTCTGGGTCTTGATCGGGGGGTACAGTACCCCCCAGTGCCCCCTGTAATTCAAATCATGATTTTAATGATTGCCAAATCCTTTGTCTGTTAGCTTAAGTAAAGTAAAAGAGCATACATCCTCTTCAAATGTTTTCTTTTTATTAGTAAAAACCGAGGCAGCTAAAGAGGTGTTCTGGTGTGGGCCTTCATGAAAAATGTACACAAAGAGCTCAAATCTAAGTCATTTCTCTCCTAAAGAGGAAAGATGTATGAAATATTGTGCCTGTTAAGTACATTTAAAGGTCTGACAATCAAAAACATAAGATTGTATTAGAAATCATGAATCATATATGAGTCCATATATGAGCAACAATACTGTTCTCCCCTGAAATTATGAGTAATAACATCATTACACAACCGTATCTGGACCATTTAACGAGGAGGACTATAACTGGAGGCTCATTGATGATCTTGAAAGTGTCCCTGCGGAAGCGGCTCTGCTGAGTTAGTTCCTCTTGCTGACCGTGATCCAGGTGTCGTCCTTGGGCGTGGTCACTAGCTCATATCTGGCCTCCACCACCTGACCCTCCACTCGGTGCATCCGGAGTCTGCGCACCAGAGTGCTCAACAGCACAGCAGCCACCGTGTAGGCAAATCTGCGTTTGGAATGACATGATCAGAGCATGCCCACCAATCCTCCAAAGTAGCTTTCTCCAAAACAACCCCTAAACATTCAAAAAGAGCTCCTGACAACTACACATTTTTTGATGTAAAGTCTCTAGCAGGAAACATTGCTACAAAACGAAACAGCAGTAGTAGTTTCACTTTAATGCCAGAACCATTATAGTAGGGGCAGTGATTGTGGTGCAGTTTATCACTGAACTGAGTTTTCTCTGCAACTGCTGCTTTCAGTGACTTCAACCTCCTCTCTTACCATTCTTATCTTTAGTATGAGGAAAATCTTGCATGACGTACCCTACCAGGGTATATTCGCACCAAGCCACTGACAAGGATTTTAAGGTCTTTGCTTGGGCTCTGTAGCCATTTAATATTAATACTGTGGTCCCTAAGAACGCTACAAAGCCTGCTTCACTATGACCGCTACTTGTTCCATCAAAAACACCAGGTGCAATCTGCACAAGAACATTTTTATTTCTGAACACCAATCTGTAACTGTATATTTTAATATAGTGTGAATATTTTGGCCGAATATTCGGATGATGGCAGTTACACCCAGTCTTTTCTCAGTTTACCTCAGTTCAGGACAGGCTTGGTTTCCTGAAAAGCCCAACAGTGAGAAGCTCTTCATAACCGATTCATCTGCAAATCTACCTGGATCAAACCTGTAGAGGCACAGGGACATGATCAAAGACCCACACATGATAAATACCACCGCATGCATGTAGATTGTGCATGCCCTGTCAATGAACTGCTATATTTTTTATTTCTATGAATTCAAACTGGCAGATGGTCCATTTTTATGAACCTGCTTTTAAACCCAAATCTCACTAGACTTTCTCAAAGTTGCAACAGAAAGACATTATTTGCTCTTTAACAGGCTAAACTAGCATTTTAAATTAGTAAATGAAAGTCAACTGCTTAGTAAAGCAACTTGAAGAGACCAGTGGTGAGTCGCACTGGAAAACGGGGCAAATGGCTGAATTTTGCATACTTTTGCAATTAAATTTCGGTAAAGGCGTAGCAGCAGCACTCAAATACAGCAGGAGTCCACTCACCGGCATCCCATTACTCACATCTTTAAAATTACAACACATCGGCCACAATTAGAAAAAAGTGGCCGTTCACACAGCTGGGCCACATATCAAATATACTCAATGTATCACAGTTTGCTCTAGGTCAGATTACCATCGCAAACATCGAGAACAAATTGTCAAGTAATTTTTTAAGCTACCAGTATTAGACTCGCTTTGGCATTTTGCCTCCCTCACTCTTCCCTATGGCTCTCTCCCACACACACACACACACACACAAAAGACGAAAAACCTCACATACGTCACACACTCTCCCACCCTACTAGGCCCGTCTCCTGGGCTGTGTGACATATTCAGGTGAGACGTGCACTTTGTATCTGGAGGGAACAGGGTGAATTTTTTCTTTTTGCCTACCAGTTAAACATTACTTCAATAGAAACCACCAATAAATACCAACAAAATGTACCAGAATCACCATTCATCAATGGGTTAAAATAAGCATTTATGAAAATATCGAGATATATATTGTTTAACAATATCCCAACATTATTTATACGCCACAATGCCCAGCCATAATTGATAGATTGTGTGTTTGGAGAAAAAATCTGCCACCTTCTGGTTGTTAAGCTGTAACGCCTAATGATGCAAACACACATTCACAAATTCAGTCACACACACACACACCTGTATGGTAATGTCCATGTGTCCGCATCTTGAAGAACTACACCCAGAGCATAGATGACCAAAGTCTTTGTCATGAAAGAGAAACAGTGTTACACACAAATATAACAAATGTCAAAACCATCAAAACCCAGCATCTTGGACAATTATGTGGTGAATGACTCGCATACCCTTTCTGGCATTGGTCAGATATTGCAATTCATAAAAACAACATTGTTACACTGCAGCACCCCTAAGAACTTAATTAGACTTCTAGAAGTTGCTTAGAAGCTGTTAATTTACAGATGTCTAAACCAACCGCGGTTAAAAAATATTAGTAGGCTATACGAATGAAAAGTAAGTCTCCTTGCACATACTATGACTGGGCAATCCACCTCTATTCCCTTAATTCCAGTGATCTTTATCTTGTTTGAGCACTTATCGCACCGATCTGAACACTCACCTCTTTAGGGATGACATGCTGGTCAACCTTCCCTTCAACCTCCTGCAGTCTGGCTGCAATTGGGGTTAGTTTGGCTGTGCGTACAGTCTCATTCAGCACCTGCTGGCAGTATCTGCAGAGACACGAGTCCTATAGTTATACAGCCAATTCTAATCTTATTGCCACTGCAGCAAATGAGCATCCTCTAGTGGTTTGTGCCCATGCAAGAAACTGACCGGAGCTGTGAAATTTTGTCCAAGGAGACAGGACCATCTCCAAGCACATCTGATAATTCCTGATGTAATTTTTCCTGCACTGCTTCCGAGATGGAGAGAAAGTGTACCGCCCAGATACACACTGGGGAAAAAAATCAAAATAAGATCAAGTCAAAAAAAGAAAAAGAGGGGAACAACCGAGATATGTCAAATGAACAAAGCATATTATACTATATAAAAGCACAACAATGTATGGTGCTAATATGACGCAATTAAGGCAAATGGATAGTTATATAGCTGCGAGGGGAAGCCCAGTATGGGCATTAATTCCCTTCAGAGCAAATAAGTTGATGCTGAAATTCTTAACGCCATGTTTAAAACAACAGAATTAGAACCTCAGAATGACTCATCACATTAACATTTTTCTGTCATCTAAAATGAACTGTCCTTAAATAAGTGCACACACAAAAGAATGCAGTTTCTGCAAACAAAATCACATTGAAATGACAACATAAGAGCGTTTAACATGGGAATAAGGGAATAGAACCACAGTAAAAAAAACAAAAAACAACAGCTGCTTACAATTTGCAGTGATGACACAGCCAGTGAGGGTGAACACCATGCTTTCCTCCATTACCTGGGGGCAGAAAAACAGAACACAAAGCAGCATTCAAATGAAAGAAATACACAAATCTGGGGTGCTGAAAAACTCAATGAGTCTTTGCTGTGCTGGAATAAGCTTTTGGAAGACTTGTAAGGCCCAAGGCACTCTTTAAAAAGTGGTGCAATGTCAACATGTAAAATATTTTTTTCTTTAGCAAGAAGATCCCTGGTGAAACAACAGACATTTGTGGTCAGGAGTCAAAGACACAACATCTGGTGTTTCACTATACGCGGGTGCTCTTGGAACATACATACATACATACATACATACATACACACATATATATATATATATATATATATATACACACACACACATATTTTGATGTGGTGAAAAACAAAATCGCCTACAAATTTTAGAGTGTAAACCCTAAATACGCCCCCAAAATATGCTCCCAAAAAAGTTTGTTTTAATTTAAAAATCAGTTAAATACATTACCCTTAACGAAAATGTAAAGGTAAACCCGTATCCATACTGTACAGTTTACACTGAACTCCATTTCTTTGTATACGCTGTCATTTTCTTTGGTATAAACAGGTAAATACAGCAATAAATTCATTTAATTTACAGTAATAAAAATACAGGGCTTTAAGAAGAACAAAATGAAAAAC
>JBBIGA010000106.1:1987367-2010101 GCA_037576975.1 Alestes dentex | reverse complement strand
GTGATTCAGGTGATCACTAATCAGTACCTCATACAGCAGAATGAGGTGCTTGTGTAGGAATTTAACAGACACTGGCACGGAATGCTAGTCATGCTGGAGACCAAGTCAAAACCTTGAACTCCTCAAGGTTTCTCAAACCTTACCTCAACAAAGTTTGCAGTGTGGCAAGGTGTATTATCGTGCAGAAAGAGAACATCCTGCTGCCATCAGTGAAAACCCTTTCCATGAAGGGGTGTACTTAGTCTGCAACAATGTTTAGGCAGGTGGTACATGTCAAAGGAACATCCACATTACTGAAGGACATTACAATCATTTGGCAGACGATTTAATCCAAAGCGACTAACAACATGAGGACCCAAGGTTTCCGAGCAGGATGTTATCCAGAGCATCACACTGCTGGCTCACCTTCTTCCCATAGTGCATAGTGGTGCCATCTCTTCCACAGGTAAGCCGCCCGGCTGTCCACATGACGTAAAAGAAAACATGATTCATCAGACCATGCCACCTTCTTTCACGGTTCCATGGTGCTGTGTTGATGCTCATGTGTCCATTGTAGGTGTTTTCAGTAGTGGACGGGTCAGCCTGAGCACTCTGACTGGTCTGCGGCTACTCAGCCCTTTACACAGTTAACTGTAATGTACTGTAATGACACATTTCTATCATAACCAGCACAAACTTTTTCAGCAATTTGAGCTACAGTAGCTCTTCTGTGGGATCACACCAGATGGACTCAGCATACCAAAAGGCCTTGGGCAACCTTGACCCTGTCACCACTTAACTGGTTTCCCTTCTTTCTACCATTTTTGGTAGATACTAAACACTGCATCCCAGGAACAACCTACAAGTCTCTGACCCAGTCGTCCAGCCATCACAGTTTGGCCCTGGCCAAAGTGGACCCAAATCCCATTTTTCCTGCTTGCAACATGTCAACTTCAAGAACTGACTGTTCACTTGGTGCCTAATATTTCTCACTCTTTGGGATTGACTGTGCCATTATAATGTGATAATCAATGTTCAGTCGAATTGTCATTGATGTCAATGTTGTTTTACTGGTTTAACCTACATATATTATATGAGATATAAGAGCACTTAGCATTTAATGTGACCAGTTGGATGGTAAAACACCACTAGAAGTACATCAGAGGTAATTATTGCCATTTTGTTTAAGAGTGAACAAGGGATTTGTTTTCTTTGAATTATTCAAGTTCTGCAAACACTGCACCATTTCTCCTATTCTGATGTTTTGTCATTTCCTCGCATAAAATTATGCTTCCAAGAGCAATATTTTTATTTGGAAATTAGGAGAAATATTGTCAGCAGCTCTTAAAAACGAAGGCAAAGCTGTTCGGTTCAATACTTGCACCTGTCAAATATAAAGCCTGAGAAACTGAACATTTTTGCATTGGTCTCTTATTTTGTTCCGACTCGTTTTCCTTTCCACCAAATGAGACCATATACACGCTAAGTTGCCAAATTCAGTGTATAGGTATGAGTGGTGTTACATATACCACTAATTTCCTTGTACTTGGAAACATAAACATGGATTACAGGATGCTTTTACTAGGATATCTAGGGGTCAACTCCTACAGTAGTTGATGGTAAGAACAGAGCGAACTACAAGCTGAGTCTGTGCAGGAAGTGTAGGCTACTGATTTAACTTTGCTGATCCATGGCAATCTCCATCCCAGCTAAGCTAAACCATGGAGCAGAGAGACTGCAGTACACACATGTCACACGTCATCATCTCTCACCTCTTTCTCTCACTACCTCCTGTGGTTCCCTGCAGTTCAGAGCATCGTGGCCGGCGAAGGTGTTCCAGTCTTGTTCCTGTACGTCAATGGTGCCGGTATGGATGCACTGGACCAGATATTCTACTACAGTGACAGAGAGCTCCCCTGGAACAGAGGAAAGTAATCCCTCTCTATCCTTCCTAATCTCCTGCAGGCAGAATGAGTGAGCCTGGGAGAGAGAGGGGGAGAGGGGGAGAGAGGGGGAGAGAGAGAGAGAGAGAGAGACCGGGGGGATTAAGAGAAGGAGAAAGCCAGATAACATTTAAAGACTTAAAGAGAAATCATTATTTTTTTAAATTTTGTTAATTACTTCATATCATTGTTACTTTCTTTTTAAATATATAGTCCCTTTTGTACTATTTAAATATATGTTATTATTGTTATTATTATGCAGTGAGATACAAAGTTTTACAGTGTAAGGGAGGAAGGAAGAGAGACAGAGAGAGAATAAGGCTGAGTGGGTGTCAGAGTGTTTTTCTTTCTATCAGATAGAAATGCTGTTACTAAGCTTCTTAACTCTTTCTGCTATTAAGACGAATAATGTCCACCCACTCAACCCCACCCCCCACCACACATATACGCACGTAAATGTAAACGCACAAAGCATCATCACACACTCTTCTCTGTCACACACACACACAAACACAGAGGGTATGTAATCCTCTTGGGTGCAATTAAAGAGAAGAGCAGTGAAGTGAATGAGGGTCGCACTGTGATCTCAGCTTGCTTTCAGACGCACTCCGCGGTTCACGTTTGCTGCAACAGAAATTATTGAGGAAAAACCAAATGGCTTATATTAGCGGGGAATTCCAGCAATGTTTACAAATTCTACATTTCTGCAAGATCATACATGGTGGTTGAGTGAATTGTTCATAGACTAAAAAGGCCTCTAAAGCTCCTTCAGAAAGTTGTGAAGGGAAAATGACCATTCTGCCATATGTGAACATACCACATCACAAAGTGTGAACAACATAAAATTCTTCAGCTGTATTTATCCCATTCACCAAGTGAAGCAGCGGGCAGTCAGGAACACAGCGCCCGGGGAGCAGTGTGTGGGGACAGTACCTTGCTCAGGGGTCCCGCAGAGGAGCTTAGCAGTGTTGGGATTCGAACCCACGACTTCCGGATCGCAGGGCAGATGTCCTAACCTCTAGGCTACCAGCTGCCCCATGTCACATGACATGGATATGTGAACACTTCCTGCCACCTGAGACGGTATTTTATGATAGTTTAGATAACGTTTTGGTCCAAGATACGTTCATTGTGGAGTAATTACTTGTCTTCCTGTAGGCCCATAAATGCTTATTAATATTTTTTAAACCACAGATTAAAAATGGACTGTAGATATTATGTACACCAGATACACTTCAATTTCTTCATGCTGATACTTTGTGGTTAAACAAATGCAATGGTTTGGAGCAGCCTCCTTTTACAAATAAGATGTATTTAGTCTTGTGTACACTTGGTTTTGATTTTGTCTTCGCCGATCAATTCACAAATGGACAACCATGATATATCGCCGTGTCTTTCATGCATCTCCAAGGTGTTCAGCTGACCACCTGTAATCAGATTTAATCACTGCTGCATCACTTTAACCAACAAAAATACTAGAATGACGTTGTTATGTGGAAGACATAACAACGTTAACATTACGTTAAGTTAACATTACGGGGCTGTCACGTGATGAACGAACGACTCAAACCCGAAGACTCGAGAGATGAACTAATCAATTCTCTTTCCGGCTCAGGCTGAGTTGGTTAAGCTTATGGGGCTGTCACGTGATGAACGAACGACTCGAAAAACACGAAGACTCGAAACAGGTGAATCAATAATTCCAATACAGAAACTATAGGATGTAGCACAAATGCGCATGCGGGACTGAACAAATCACTCGTACAAGGCGACTCGTTCTTCCCGAGTCAAAATGAACGAATCGTTCAAGAACGACCCATCACTAGTTAGTACTGCGAGAGTGAACCCTCCCAGGTGTGATCTTCCTATAGTTGCCAGTGGGGATGTCACGATTAACCGGTTTCACGATTAACCGCGATTTAAAACGGCATGGTTAATTCATCATTAATTCTAAAGAAATAGACTTTGTTTGTTTTTGTTTTCACTATGATGCATCACTGTTTACATTATTATTTATGTTTCAAAAGGCAGTATCCATTTCTTTATGTTCCATTCATGCACTGTATTATTTGTTTATGGTTTTCGTGTCAGGCCTCCTCAACCATCAGGTCAGTGTGTATAAAAATACACCTCGGTAGGGAACTGCAAGGTGGAAATCACTTAATTCTAAAAGGAGAAAGACAACATTGCCAAAAAATTCACCTGGATGGTCCACAACAAGGCAGTAGCAGAAAAGTCGACTAGTCGACTTCAGAGGCACAAGTCGACGCCCCCTAGTCATGTGTTTTTTTTTACTCTGTGCGCACGCTTGTGTACGCAATGCAGTCTCCGCCTCTGATTGGCTGACGCTGACACGCGGTCAGTAACTTAACCAATTATTATAGTCCCTTCATAAAAAGGGCGGTACCGTTGGCGCGTATAGCAGAGTGTAAACACAAAACCACAAGACAAGATACACGGCAGCAGAAGAGACAGACGTACATCATGTGTGTGGAGATCCTTCACTCTAGACACAACAGCACGGTGACCTGCACAACCTGCAAGTCGGTGTTAAAGTACAGTAACAGTACCGGCGTTTTTCAGGGCATCTGAAACGGCACCGCTAGCTAACATGGCTAACGCTAGCACTGCAGAGAGTCGTCCAGTCCAGAGGACGCGGAGTGGAACTGCGGCTTAAACTGTTCCCACTTTCTGTTGTACACTGAAATTTACCAGACAATTCGAGGTATTCGTCTATGTTTTAATTGTCATGTTGACTTAATGTTACAGAGAACTTTAATAAAAGTTGCTCAATGTCGGACACCTGTGTTTCTCCGCTGTGTGATGACGTCATCAAACGACTAGTCACTCGACTTCGACTTTGTTGACGGATAAGTCGACCTGGAAAAATCTGAAGTCGTTAATGCCCTAGTCCACAAGTCAATATGACTTCTGGAACGATGACCTAAAAAGCATCAAAAAGCTAATTTGCATTTGGATGATCCTGGAAAAAAAAATCACACTTCCCTTTGATTAATATCCTATCTATAAAGTGGCAGTAATCTGGTTACTGTATTTTTCAGAACTGATCATGCATTACAGATCATTCATAAAATTAATGACCAAAATAAATAAAAACAAATACATGTAAACATGAGAGTAAGTTCTAGTTTAGATTTACAGATTTAGATATCAATCAGATAATGAAGAATCATGGTCCAAAACTAGGGATGAAAGCAGAAAAGCACCCAGAGAGCAATTCCATTTTCCATCATTTCATTTCTGCTTTATGGGGATGATCCATATGGTTGGTATTTTATTGTGGTCGTACAGGTTTTGGAGCATCCAAGAAGAATGGCAGTGTTTCCGTTGAACAGAAAGGTTCTTTTAATATGGTTGATGGATTTTTCGCTTGCCTTTCGCCCCGTTGCTAAATAGGGCACTGTAATGCCTCCCTTACCAGGACATCCAAAAACCAGTGTTATCTGATTTGACATAAGCTTTTTACATTTATTGCAATTGGTCAGCCTTCACTCCCTGTTCCATCCATTCCCTTATCCCTCTCTTCCCCCCACCAACCATCCAAAACTGTTCTACATTGAAGAAAAAAATCCTAAAACAAATTCTAATGTTTTCTAAACTCTAAGTAACATCTCTATGATGGACTGATCCGTAACAAAGCCACATTTGCTATGTATTGCTACACAGTTGAGGCATTTACTATCACAGGGGGAAATAAATACAGAATTATGAATTTCACCCATCATTTTATTGCCCTCTGCATATAGTTTTGTACAGCAGGTCCCAACTGGACAATCATGTCTTCGAAGGACAACATTCAGATATAGAAGCAGGGGTCCAAAACTGACCTGGAGGTACAAACTACAATGTCTGTTGAAAGAGTCGATTCTGTAACGTCACGGTAAATTGCAGTAAACAGACACAAGACGTCAATCACCTCACAGCTAACACTGTATCTCTTGCTCCTTCTCACACATAAACATGGCTAAAGACACTGAAATCTCACGGCTAAACACACTGATGAGTCCATCCGTGCTTCATCCACAAAAGCAACTGTTGGCACACCTGGCAAAAACCCTGAAAAATGTAGCACAAAATTAAGATTTCAAGTTAATTATTCATTTCAAATGGCACTTATTTGCATAAAAACGGACACACAGAGTGTGGATATAGTTTTGTGTCAAGATAACCATGGGAAGCAAAGCATAGCATCAGGTTAAGCATAGTTGCCTCAGTAGCCAGATTAGTAGCCTCGCATTTTAAGCATCTTCAAAACCCAGACCCTGAATCGGCTTCACGTCATGGATTTTGTATTCACTGGAAGCTGATCTGGCTACTGCTGATCATGTAACTGGTCCATTTCTGTATGATTTTTAAAACGACTTCATCCATGTGGCCTCAACAATTCCCGTCAAGTGAATTTTTAAACCAAATTTTAGTGACGTCTAAGTCCTCCAGCTAGCTAGGACTTTCCTAAACACACGACACTGTCAACACTGGGAGGGTAAAGGCAAGCATGTGCCAACAGACGCCTGCACCAAATAGCATCACACCGATTGATGGACTCTTGGCCACAGATGGCTGTGGCATCGCCAGGGACTGAACTTGCAATCTCCCAATGAATGGCCAACACTTGTGCCGCCTGGGATCCTGCTGCCATACCAGTGACTGCAACGTCCAGGCCCTGATTCACGGTCCGGAATTTGAGACCTCAATCATCAGCGTAGTTCCTCATTCTCATTAAAAGGATTTTTGTCGGGGTTTTCCAAAATAAAGCTCATCAAGTGTGGCAACAGTTGCTAGAAAAGAACACATTACAAGGACCGTTTATTCCATCTGGTTGTGCGGTCATTTAAACACGCTGCCTGCCGGCAAGATTACTACACAGATTATCCTCATTGCTCAGATTATCACCGCAATCACATCCCCTCACCAAATAAATAAAGTCTCTGACCATTAAAAACAACAATCACAATACAGCTGTCAGATAGAAACACTGAGTTTGAAATACTGTGAAAGGTATTGCTAAATAAAGTGACTGAACGCACAACTGACAAACACCAATGAGCAGAGAGAGGCATGTTTGTCACATGAGCGTACTTCGATCAGCCCCCGAGACGAGAAATAACTGCTTGTGCGCACAGTGCTGTCAGCTTATCAGTGGTGTTACAAAATGACCCACAGATGCAGAACACAACAGATTTGTACACTTTGCTGTTGTACAGATGAGTTTTCACCATTTAAAAGAAGAAAAAAAAATTATTAAAATGCTCTTTAAATCTAGACATGTGAACCGCTTCACATTAAAGGGGAATTGCAGCAGAATTTGACTAATTAATGTTAAAATACAAAGAAATTCAGAGTGGTTTGATGTGAAACGCTCTATTGTAGAGACAGAGTTGGTGGACATCTGAAATATTTAATGCCTCTAAGAGCCTTCATGGTGGAGGATTCCATGCAGAGGCTTGTAAGGCAAAGGAGTTCCTTGTTTTCTGTAGTACATAAAATGCCAAATTTGTGTTTCATTGTGACCTCTGGTTCCTACCATAACCACTGTAAAGAAATAATCTGTTTCTCTCCAATGAACCATTTCACATCAATGCACAGAGTGAGGATATTCACACCTCAACAACCGTATCATCCAGAAAGTTAGAAAAATTGGTGGAATTCCCCTTTATGTATAATTTTGTAAATTCATCATCATTCAACATATCAAGGGAAGATCCACTGACCTGTTGCCATTAATACATACTGACTCTGATAAAAAGCACACAGTGGTCAGGGTGCTACTAAAATAAGTGTCAGGACTTAAGGTTGAGTGAGCACACTTAGTTGAAACCAAATTTACAACCGTACTTAAAGTTCCATAATTCTGAAGTTGCTTCAAGTAAGATGTTCTCAATATGCAAAATACTTAGTGCTTCCTATTCCCAGAAAACTGAGATCACATTATGTTATGAAAAGTACACAATCCATGACATTTGTAATGATAAAATTACATCAAACAAGGGTTCCATGGAAACAAGCAAGACAAAATTCCATTCATCTGATGGGCTGTTGGCTGCAGGGATTCCAACTCCGCACTGGTTGCAATGGATCAGTAGACTTGTTTATCAATACCTCACCCTGCCCTCACAGATTGATGCAACGTCTGCCTTCTGTGATACGCAATGGCGAGACTTCTCAAAAGTAAAAATGTGGCTGGGTCAGGCAGGTCTTTCTAGGTAGTGGGATGTATTCAGGCATATGTAGAAGCACTGTCAACAAGACATTCAGAGACGGAGAAAAATAGGAATCCAGGTAGAAAATCATTGTCTGTGGGTGCCCTACCTTCAAATGACTGCAAGAATACAGCAAATTAATCACAGTATGCCCTGTCCCAGAATGTTTCTAAAGAAAAATCCTTCATTCTGAGGCTTAGGCCACAGGTTCAGACTCCACTGACCTTTCACATTCAAGAAAGAATATGGGGGGAAAAAAACATAAGCTGTTTCCAAAAAAGGAACGCAACAGTGTGTTACTTTGGCTAGCAAGAGATTCTGAGTATAGACGAAAAAAGTGGGATTGTTTTAAAAATGTATTAGTATAGTTGCATGCCGGGGGCAAATAAACAGGTTCCACTTGTGCCACTTTGTAAATGCAACGAAGATCAGTAAAGGTTTTTTCATCATCAGGTTCAATCATTGAGTTCAGATGTTGAGGTTCAAGCTCATCAAGGTCTGTTAGAACAAAGGTCATCCCACTTATGAGCTCAAGCATACTGGTCTGTCTCTCAGGCATTCAGTTCTCCATGTGAACACATGTTCCTTATGTGATCTTCTCATGCTGAATCTGATAGTAGCAAGCCTGAGAGAGAAAAGAAAAGACTGGTTTCATGTCAGCAGAAGAAAAATTCAAGTCTGTGTGGACATCTGAGAATTACAACTTAATGCACAATTACTGTTCAGCAGTCGTGGCTTCAGTCTATCACATTTTTTTTCCCTGAGAACCGAACTAACAATTGTTTGTGGAAACCACAGATATCCCCCGCATTTTTTTGCTTTTATGATGTCCAGGCCTCGTCCGCCACACCCTCTCGTCCTCACGCTGGTTGTTTATGTTTGGGCGGCGGTTAGAAAGGCAATCAGACACCTGAACGGAATGAGCCCGGACGTCACAATCACCTGTACTCAGAGGCGAGAGGTTTGAAAGTAGCCAATCCGAGAACGGATTTCTCTTTGCTGCTGATTGGCTGCTGCCCTTTGACACAGCCGCAGTTCAGAATTTCCCTCGTGGAGCATCTCGAGTGTCCTTGTGTTTTTCATTTTGTTCTTCTTAAAGCCCTGTATTTTTATTACTGTAAATTAAATTAATTTTATTAATGTATTTAACATGCTTATACCAAAGAAAACGTCCATGCATGAATTACAGTAGTCTATACAGGGGTAACATTTACATTCTAGCGCTGCAGGAGTTCAGTGTAAACTGTACAGTACAGATATGGGTTTACCATTACATTTTCTTTCAGGGTAATGTATTAAGCTGAGTTTAAAATGAAATTAAAGTGTTTGGGGAATATTTTGGAGGGAATATTTAGGGTATACACCATAAAAATAGGCTTTTTTTTTTTACCATATCACAACCTCATGGTTTTTCACTATAGGCGGGTGCTCCTGGAACGTAACCCCTGCGATAAACTGCATTTATAAATACAATAAGGCCTGTGCAAAAGTGCAACACCTTTTTCGTGTTATTTCAGCAAATTAACAGCAATTGTGCACTAATATTTGAAGAAAAATGTCATTTACATTGTTATATGTAGAAGACTGGGGCATAGTTTACTTACAAAACTAAATATGTATTAAATATTTGTACCTGAGTGTAGGTGCGTGTTTACACATGTACGCGTGTACATTCAGTACCTTTAGAGTAGTAAACATGATGCCATGTTCTCCGTGCTGCACACAAGGATCCATGAGATCCTCTATCAGACTGACCTCTGATCCCAAGTTCCTTATGCTAAGGAGACACAAAGGGGGCATTTAAAACTTTTAATCTGATCATTCAAACCATGTCTGAGTGGTATTTTAGCCAGATGTTATAGCAATGTAAACGCATCCATCTCTACAATTTCAAAAAACAAATACTGTGACACCTTTACTGTTTCTCTTCTGCACAGGGTGAAAAATCTGCCCTCTTCTCTACTAAACTGCGTTACTGCTCCAGTAACACAAGCTTCTCAGTGAGATTGAATCAGCAAACCAGTTAAAGTGTCAGTAAATTGTTTTTACTTACACTGTCTTGCTACATAAAGTCCATGACTTTAATGACCAATACAGACAAATTGTTCTGTTTTATCATAAGCTTTGGTTATAAGACTGGTGTCAGGAAATAAATAATAATACAGGTTACTGTACTAGATGTGATTTGGATATTGCAAACTATATGGCAATCAGAACTTAATCTGACTAACAAGAGACACATTTGACTAAATAAATTTGTTAATATGGTTAAAGGCTAATGGGGTTACCTGGCACCAGATCATAACCATCTTTAATTATTATAGATTGCAAGCACTTTAAACTCATTAAGAACTGTAGTATTAAAAAGGTTTAATGTAAATGGTATGTCTTGGTCTGGGAGAGATGAGATGTGTTTCATACCGAGCCCGTAACACCACATAGAGGAAAACAGGAAACAGATCATCCATGGACCAAAGGAAGTCCTGCTTCAGCAAGGAAAGCACTTCCTGAGTTATCTCTTCAAAGGTCAGCTGGATGACCTGCAGCTTGTCTGATGGGGTGAATGTTGTGCTAATGGAACCAAAATGAGAACCATTAAAAGGGTCATTAAACTGTAATTCAGGTTAACACTAAATTTCTAACCTGATTTGTTAGAGTGTCCGCTGTAGCTCATTAAAGCACAGTATTTCTAACCTGATTTGTTGTAGTGTTTCCACAGCTGAGGCAAAACAGGCATCTTTAGTGCTGGAGAGAATCTAGACAGACACACATCCATACAAATATATTAAAAACAAAAAACCCAGAGAAACAGCAAACTATTAACTCAAATCTTATTATATGTGTGCAATACATTTCTGTCAAGTATAACAACTGCTCTACATCTGGGCTGCACATCTCCGGTTCTGGGAGTTGTTTGGTCGAGCACAGTTTGGTAGTTACCCCTCTCAAACAGCCTGGCTGTTAACAGAGGAGTTTAATCAGGTGTTTTTAAGCAGGGAAATCACCAAACTGTTCTGTATGCTGGCCCTCCAGAGGCTCTATATCTATATCTTGTGCTAAAAATGTAAAACACTGCAGACTGTATTTTTACCTGTTGCTTCTCACCATGTACTGTCATGGTCACAGGCCAAAATTTCCTGTACAAAAGAGACATTATTAAAGGACAAACATACAGTATAGAGATAAAAGCTGCATATTTTTTCTGCATGCGTGTATGTCTCACTGTTGCACTCCGAGGAAGGCGAGGAGAGCAAGGTCCGGCTGTTTGTTGAGCCTTAACACACACTCCCAGTACACATCGTCCTCCTTCTCCTTCTCCAGAGCGTACAGCGTGAAGAGAGGAGGGTAGAGACGCGGCAGCAGCACAGGCAAGAGCAGCGCTGAACTACTGACCACACGTCTGCAGGGGAACACACAACCAAACACACAATAATAATGCTTCACAACATCTCAGAATTCACCATGACTGAATGAATTTTGTTCATTTAATTTGGCATATTTCCAAATATTTTTTTAAAAGTAAACAAATATGGAATAACAATTTAGACAGTACTGAACAATTTTGGGGACATTTTTACATTTGTATACATTATTTTATGTACACTCACTTGGTTTTGGCAAAATAAATAGCTTTTAAGCAACAGAACACATTAACAAGTGTTTAAGTAAGTAAGTAAGACCACAAGCTCAAGTGTCCTTTGGCTTTTACCCAGGAAATTCCTTCTGCAATAAAAAACTAGAAGCCACAGTATACAGCTATGAAAATGTTGCTATGACTTTCCACCTCCAGTGGCTGCCACAGTTGGGGACCAAAAAATTGACTTAGTGGCAACAACAGGTTTGGAATTTGATACAGGCTTGGGGTTAAACTCTTCTTCAAAATCTGACCAAATGGGCTGTTAGATGAGATATTAGCTTGTACAGTATAAGGTTTTTAATGCACTCAATGTTGTATGTGTTAACTACTAGTGCTCAGAGGAATTAGAACACTGGCTATCATTATAAGTCTCATCAATTCTAACAATCACAAACCAATGCAATAGAATGGCCACCCTCAGACGAATGCATCAGTGCATTTTTACATGCATTATTTGCAGATAATCTATGTAATTCCATGTATTTAGACAACAGCTTGGCCAGACTCGGTCAGTGTATGGAAACTGGGATGATTAGGCTCTCACCCTGGTTTTGGAGACTCTATTTTAGTGCCATTTGAGTCTGATTCTTTCTTTTCATTTGGAGCCTCAGCCAGCAAGCCCCCTTCCTCAGGAAGATCAGGAAAGAGGAACCTAAGACAAACACAAAAACACAACCAAATATCCAGGGGTTACGTGATATTATCACATACAAGATGGCTACAAAACATACACGTGAACATTGCATTAATGACCATAAATAAACAAAATTAACTATTTTAGATGTAGACTGTGTAAATTTGGATGTTTGCTATGGTGACCTGGATGCTTTAAACTGGAAAACATATTTGAGAAGATAACACTGAACACACAAAATACTAGTGCATTGTTGCTTAGGTTGTAAAAATCAAGTTGCATTTCTAAGGTAATGAACTAAGCTGCTAAATTAGGCAAAAAGTTATTGGTGCCAAATGTTTCAGTTAGAGACTGGTAACCAAAGTTACACGAACTTATAATAAGGTGTACAAACACACACACACACACACACACACACACACACACACACACACACACACACCTGACAATCTGAAAGATGCGGCTGAGGTAGGACTTGATCTCATTAACAGCCTGCTGCAGCAGCCTGCGGTTTGCTCCAACACCCACATATGTCATCCGGTACACAGCAACTAGTGTCTCCACCAACCGCCCCAGAGGGTGCAGAGGGGTGTCACATGCCTGAGGGCAAAGTATCAATGTATGTAGCATATAGAAGAAATCTTCAACTCCAGAGCTGGAGGGCCAGTTTCCAGCAAAGTTTGGTGTTGCTCTGCTCAAACAAACCTACCTAACAATCCAATTAACAGAATAGTTGAATCAGGTGTTGCTACAACAGGAAAATCACCAAACTCTGCTGAACATTGGCCATCCAGGGCTCCATATGAATAAATCTCACATGCAGTATAATTCAATTACATTTCATCATTGTACACATCGTACATCATTGTTACAGACTGACCTTAATGAGGTAGCGGCGGATGATGTGGTATTTCTCCAAGGTAACAGGCCCGACATGCTGAGGAATAAACTCCAAACTCTCCAAGGTTTTACTGTGGGAACGACTCAGCAACTCGGGACTAAAATACCCACACAAACACACTTAGGCTTTGGCGTTGATAATGTGTGCACCTTTTATAACTGCCCATATCAAAATGCTATAAGTCCCAGTATGTTCCTGTCCAGGAGTTATGTGACATCACACACAATGGGTATAAAACGGATAAGTTAACATGGCATTACTGACCACAAATAAACAAAATAAACTATTTCAGATGTTTTAAAATTATACCTGGATACTTTAAACTGGAAAACCTATTTCATAAGCTAACACTGAAAACACATAACATGGATGTGTTTGTTGCTTGGTTTGTTGCTTAGTTTTAAAACATCAAATAGTATTTATAAGGTAATGAATAAAGCTGCAAAATTAGCCACTTGGCCAAATGTTGCTAAATTATCTAAGTTACTGGACCCAAATGATACAGTTAAAGACATTTTTCTTTTCTATTCCCAGTGTGCCTGCACTTTTACAGGTGCAGCCACTGTTTTAGCTTATAATGACAACGCAAAGAAGTGAGAAGTGAGGGACGAAGTGCATGGAAAAGTGATGCAAAGATACCTGAGAATAGGAATACTTTTTTAAACAAACATCTAGGACCGACTTGCTTATTACCACTGAGCTTTTCTTTGCAGCTATGTATCTTACTTTTTTATCAGCATCTACAAACATTTCATCTAGAGTTAAACATATTAAACAGATTAAAATATTTTCCAAATTGCCCTAGCACCTTAAAGTCCATGTGCAGGTAAGTGTTGCGCGTGTGTTTATACCTGTCTCTGTGCTGCCTCCTGTTGGTGGTCAATGCTATAGCGATGTTGTCCCAGGCCGTGCTGGACTCTCCTTGCCCTGGTGAGCTACAGCCCAGTCTGCTCCAGCACTCCCCAAACACGGCCTTCCACTTCTCTTCTGAAGGCACACCCAAATGGCCGAGTTTACTGCACACAGAGAGACACACACACATACAGATATACATAAATACATACATAAGAACACAGAAATACATACAATAGAGACATTTATGTATCTGATGCCACACTGTGCCTTATCATGCAGATATATTAGGGCTATGAATTGAGATTTATATTAGAATGTCATCTACTGTTCACTAGATATCAAAATATCACAATATACAAAACATTAATTAATTATTGTTAGTAATAATAGTAAGAAGACTGTTTATGATAATATACTGTAAATGCTAGGCTTTTAATATAACTTATCAGAATTAAGTTAATGTTTAATTTTTGTTTGGGGCTATTTGTGGTTCACCCTTTTTAGACTTATTACTGTATTTTTGCAATATGAAAAATCATGTGACAGTGTCATGCCAGCATTAATTTCTACATGCAACCTTAAACAAGGAAACAGCACAAAATCATCAAAATTTGAGCCAAGCGTACATTGTGTGACTCTTCTCCTTGTTGGAGTCGTAAAGGTTGGGTTTGTAGTAAGATCCAGAGATCTTCAAGCCAGTGCCCCAGACTCCACCGAAGGAACCCTCGATGTAATCACCATTAGGCATGGTCAAAGTGCCCTGCAGAAAAAGTGATAGTGAGGCACAGAGAGAGAAAGTGTATGTGTGTTGTGTGTGTGCGCACATCTACAGTTTGTGTTTCTCATCACCTTTCCACTCAGAGTCCAGTCATCCGAGAAGTCCCCCTCAAATGTGGTGTCATCTTCTGAAAGCAAAACACCTGTACCCTGGGTGTGTGCAAAGCAGAGAGTGAGACAGAGAGAGGTCAATAAATAAACAATTTAGTAAATGACAAGTTAACATATCTGAAAGCAGAGAGTTTATTTTGGGTCTCACCATCATCTTGTTGTTGTTGAAGGCCCCCTCATAGTACAGACCAAACTGAGTGACGATGACTCCGTTCCCCTGCCTCTGATCATCATGCCATAAACCCATATACTTCTCCCCTCTAACACACACAAACACACACACACACGGATATAAACACAAAGATAGCTCACCTTTTTTTAAACAAACACTAATAAACCTGTCATTACCTGTCTGTGATTGACATTTCCAGAATGTTTGCACCTACTTGATCATTCTCTGCTAAATACACAGTCGGCTACTGCTTGCTGTCTGTAAAAGCTTAGGCCAATACAGTTACGTATATATATATATTAATATATATATCCAAAGGTGTTCTACAGGAATATATTCTAGGTCCCATGGTCCGTTCTATTTGTATGCAACATTCAGCTAAATGCTGACGACTGCACTGAATAAGGCTCCTGTTTAGATATCTTTCAAACCTGTGATTAACTACAGATGTATTAATATTCCTTTTTTAGACAAAAAGGAAAAAAAAGTAGCAGAGGAATTAAAATTTTCAAACTTACTGACATATGTTGTAACATGGCCTCTACTTTGAGGTGCTCTTTTACCTTGTGATGTCATCAAAGACGCCATAGCCCGTTTTCTTGTCGTGCAGCCACTGGCCGATGAAGACGCTGGGGGAGGTGGAATTCAGTTTGCCACTCCGCAGCATGCCATGGCCATGGCGCATGTTATCCTGAAACGAGCCCTCGTACACTTCACCTGTGGCATACCTGGAAACAAAACACACACACACACACACACACACACACACACACTCTCTATGATACAAATATTCACCATTCACCAAACAGATTCACTTTCCAGCTAGTCTTCTGCTTCAACGTTCTCCTAGTGCATGCAACAAAAAAAAGACACAAGCATACAAATACACACCTGAAGGTCCCAAAGCCATGCATCTTCCCATCCTTCCAATGGCCTTGGTAATGGTCACTTTTGTTAAGATTTTTGTTAGGAACAATATAATCACCGTATCTGAAAAAAACACAATGACTTTGTGGTCTATATTACATTAGTCACGTAGGTGCTGAACAATTTGAACCGCTTTGAAAGATGAATAAAATGTGTGACAAACCCGTCCTCAAGACCATTTTTAAACATCCCGGTGTACATCCGTCCATCTGGCCATTTCAACACACCCCTGAAACACACACAATCAATCAGTGTCCTCTCCTCTCAGATGAGAGTTGCACCTTCATACTTTGTCCTTACAGTCTCTTTCTGAGACACCTACCTGCCATGTGGTTTGCCTGTCACCCAGCGACCCTCGTACGTTGCCTCCTTCAGCCTGCTATCCTTGTAGAAGATGTAAGAGGCGGTCCTGGAGATGGGTGGGTCTGCTCTCATCGCTGCCCCTGAGGTGTCTAACCCTGCCCCACTCAGCGCCTGCTCCACTGCCTGATTTACGGCACGCAGCCACTTAGCCTAAAATCATACCAACAGTGACTTTCATAGGGCATGAAATTAGCGGTACATTCTTCATACATTTTCAACTGGAGTCATCGCAATAACAACAGAAATGCATGGTGTATTACTAAGGTTGAACTGAAAGAAGAAATTCAATTGATACTACATTTGTGTTCGTTATTAGGCCTCTACATGCCAGGCACTATTTATTTGTATGATTGTTTATTAAAATAATTCAATAAGTATAACTGATGATATTTTGTAACATTTATATTCATTTTCTGCTTTTTATGAACTTTGATACCACAGTCATCTGGTGGCACGGTGACAACCGCCAGTTTGGCTCTGTAAAACAACTAGAGCTTTTTCACAAATGTCAGTCTGCCCTTCGCTTTGTCACAGATGGTGTTAGCCACAGCCAGTCAGCCTCTATGATCACTATGCAAGTTGCGTAGGGTCCCATAAATTATGCACCTCCGCCTCCCCCTCGTGTCAAAGCGGGGGTCAATCCTTTGATGACTTTACACAGTGCAAGTATCCTTTCATTTGTAAAAAGAGAAAACACTACTGAAGACAAAGCAAAATCTCCACTCCCAACAAAAAAGGCTCACTATGTTTGATGTGTATAGTATTAGCGTGAAAAAAAAGTTCTCTTCTATGCCATTTATTCATGTTGCATTCAGTGTCTGAAGGTGTTTGACATTTTAAACCATGTTTCTCATTTTTTTATTTAAACTCAAACACAAAGAGCAGACCTAAATCTGTTTGGACTCAAAATGTAAATGTAAAATTCTTTACTTAACTACTAATGAACTGATCAAGTAATTCAACATTTCTGTGAAGTAAATCAAATATATAGCAAAAAGAAAAAAGGCTTCTAGAATATATTAAGTAATCAAAAAGCAATTTTACACTGAAACATCATTTTGGATTCAGATGAAGCAAGTCTGATTGACAGGTCAGGGTGCTCTACCTTTTCTGATGGTGAGGAAGCCAGGAGATTGAAGTTTTCCTCAGGTGAGGTCACTTTTAACCCATACCTACATAACACAACTCATATTAGTCATGACATCAGAATATATCATGTAGTAAAGTAATACACTCTGACTGACACACTCACAGGCCAGTGTTCTCCTCAGATATAGGCTCCACCCAGAGAGTGGCCAAAGGGAAGACGTGATGAGTGGAGAACTGAGGGAGAAGGAGGGAAGACGAGAGTGGTGATACTGACTGATTCATCCATACACTACATACCGTTCTCTCCATATCCAAAACATTCCAAACACACATTGGATTGTTTTCAGCAGTCTCATGCTTGCACACTTATACGCAAGCACTGTGTACTCATATATATATATATATAAAAAAACATATAAATAAAACACATGTACACACTCAGGCTGCACAATATATAGTTAAACAAGGCACTATTGCAATTTAATGTATGGTACAAAAATTTCAATTGCGGTTATTTCTGGAACATACATGGCTATACTTTTGTCCTTTCCGCTCTCTTCTTTGTTGTATTAGTGCATTTGTCTGTGCTGTAGATAACCAATAGTGAGTAATAATTACAATATGTAACAATATAATTGATAATAGTTTGCATATATATTATGCAGCCATATCATACACACACACAAACTCTACACAAGAACTGCAAGGATAAAAGTAATTGGGAAAACTACAAGGAGAGCTAACAAAAGTAGGGGCCTGTCAAAGGGCACAACCAACACTGGGACATGTCTAACACAACCAAAGAGTCATAACAGAATGAAGTAACGCACTGTACTGCAGCATACAAGGGTACAGGCTGGGGGGCAAGGCGAAATACTAGCACCGAATAGGGCTTGGATCAGGCACTTCTTTGTCACTGGCTCCAAAAAAATACGAATAGAACAACAAACCTCCCAATAAGCACTAAGATCACTTAATACCCAGAACACAAGTACCTCAAGCTTTACACAGTACTAGAGGTCTGCCACTCGACACGGGTCTGTCAGAAACGGACAAATTTTGGGGTTTTGGGCCAGCTTTGGACCACAAAATACACTGATGATAAACACTGTGAGAGTATTCCAGATGTATTACAGCACTTTTCCACTGACGCAAAGAACCGTGGTGTGTTTTTTCTATTACAAATAAAGCAACTCGTACCCGAACTGTAGCCGAGCTATCATGGCCCTACAGGCCGAGCTGAATGCATCACTGCTTTCTGATTGGTTGCAATGTTGTCATGACAACAGAGGGATTTGAAAAGAGGCATTTTTTTTCTAAAACAATGGAGACAGAAAATAACAACTAGGAAGATGATGAAGTACAAGTATACTATTATCTGTTTGCGCTGAAGATAAATTTCAGCGTGATTTTTCTCACATTGTGAGAAATGCAAAAGTGTACAAGGACAGTGCTAACAAGTATTCATTGCACAGCTAAACAATGTCAAGAAAATAAAATAAACCGAAACAAGACTAAAAATAATAAGACCAAAATAACAAAAGACAGAAAAACTTTCCGCAACACTGTTACAACACAAAGCTGAAATACACTGGAAAATCAAAGTGTGCTACAACCACCCTGCCAGCACGGTTCCTGTATACATATGGAAAAGTGCTTAAAAATACCAGTTTATCACAGCATAACATTTTCAATAGTTGATTCAAGCAATTTGTAACTAAAGCTCTGTAAAACGATGTCTGTGATAAACCATCTGTTAATGCATGTGAGCAGGTTTGGGTTCAGGTTGAGTTTGGGTTTCAAATTTGACAGTAGTTGTCGGGCTGATTACTCAGGTTTGAACTTTAGTCAGTGCAGACCTCTACAGTCTAAACTATAACACTTTGCTGCTGGCACAGTACAGTCCCTGCCTAAAAAATTCCAAACATATGACTTGAGGACACATGAGGACCGAGAATGGAACACAAACTGAGACATACTGTTTAGCAAAACAAACTCATTCACACAATTATCCTCTTATCCCAAATGTAGTCAATTAGCCAATACATGTTTGGTGTCCAAAATGTACAGTTTAAAACCATGTTGTTCATATAAATTCATGAATGTATGCCGTACAACCGAAACAGCAGCCAACCTGAAGCCTGAATTTCATCTGAACTTTTGTCCATCATCATAGATATTTCATTAAGCATGTCGTAAGACAGTATGTCCCAAACCACATAAATCTATATGCAAAGGTTCAAACAACCCTGATCAAAAGACAAGCTTGACTTTCTGAACGAAAATGTGTTAACCTCTACAAGGAACAAACTTAAATGTGGCATTTTCTGCAAATTTTAGAGCACAGTTTCTATTTATTTGCTGAGATTAAGATATTGGAAAAACTAAAATAGACCATATAATTTGCACAGTTCACATTTGATGTTTTCCAAATATGTTACATTCAGCAAATAAACAGTAATTGTACATTAAAATTTTCAGACAGGTGTAGAGAGTATGTACTTAATTACACTTAGAAAATCAACATAATTTGATCGGGGGTGATTGCATACCGTCATCAAGACTACTTAAAAAGTCTATGGTGATGGACATTGCTGGATATCAGCTTCCAGGAAATGATCGACAAGGGATAAGAGATTGAGATAAGAGCAAAACAATGTAAATCTGAGTTTTTGCTCAACAATTCCTTTAAAGAGTGTAGTGCTGAGTCCAGCCCTGGACACTAGAGGGAGCTGTGCTTGAGAGGGAAGTGTGCTCTACTGTTTTCACTCCGTTCATACTTACAAAGCCCTTACAGGGAAGCATTCCCTACCAGGACAGAAATAAACATCAGACACTCAGAACTCCCTGAGACACACAATCCAGCACAACAGGCCAAAGGAGCCAAAAAAAGGAAAAGACTGAAAGGCAGAGGCAGAAACAGAGAAAGACGAGGGAGAACAGAGCAGGTGAGGTGAGGAGATGGCATACTTGCGCATGAACAAGAGCGTCGTTGAAGAGGATGAACCAGTTGACGGAGAAGCGGCCAGCGTTTTGCAGGGTCAGAGCTTTGTTGCTGCTCTCACAGACCAAGCGGCGAGATGGCTTGCGCAGCGAGTCCTGAAACAGACGCAGACACGGATCAATAAACCAGGACAACCTTAGCTGAATCACCTTTATGCCTTACATGTAAAAGACAAGATAAAAGAGAAATGCTTGCAGATTTTAAAAAGTCACATGGTTCCATATCTAAACAAGATAGTAATTGCAGTTTTAAAAACAAAACCCCCCGTGAGGCTTGTGGATAAATCAATGAGCAGCAAAGTAACAAAAGCAAAAGCAGAGTGGAAAGGTCCAGATCCCCTCTATCCCCCCTTACTTTTATAACAAGAATTCACAAGCTGTATGAACAAGAGACCTTCTGCTAACAATATAATTTATACATAAGACTTGAATAGAAAAGTTTTAAGGCAAATGGAAACCGTCAAAAATATACTGAATATCTAGGTATGTATACCGAATATATACACTGGCTTAAAATATTTACAATATGAAAAAAATTATGGATTTTTCAAAACAGCTTATTATTCTTATCCACAAAGATCATCACCGTCATCTTTCCAGGGAAACTCTTCCAGAAGTGCAGTGTGTACTCAGCCTCCTTCCTCTTCCTCTTTAGATGAAGAGTCAGAGACTCGTACTTAGAGCAGACATCCTGTAGCTTCTGATAGTCCACAGAATTCTGGGAGATTATTACAAAAACACAGACAGTTATATGCAATCCTAGTTATATGCAGAGGTAATGTTTTTATCATGCACTTAAAATAACAGTTACAATAACAGTAAATTATTATTATTTAGTCAGAACATTAAAAATTGCACTTTTAAAACACAATGGTGCAAAGCCAACGTGCTTGTGTACCCACCACCTCATAGCAGGTTGCTAATTTAAGCAGCAGGTGGCCATACTCATGAAGATGGCGGACAGGAAGGTAAAACAGATGGGTTAGAATGTCAGCCAGCATGGCCCCGTCTTCACAACACTCAGACAGTTTCTGCACAACCTCAGCCCCCTTCCCAAACACGTCCCTACAGAGGAGCAGAGAGGAACATATTAGGTACACATCCAGAAAACGCAACAGGTTTAATCTGGCAGTTTTCAACAAATAGGACAGTACTTAGAAAGCATATTAAGCACACACATGGAGAGTGACTGGCGGCGACTTCACGTTTTCAAAACCTTTAAATCATATCTGAGGTCACTTTTTCTAGTTCAGAAGGTCAATTACTGCTCTGTGCACCAGTCCTTTACTCTGAGGTGGAGATGACACTGTTCTCTATATAATTCTCTCTAACAAAGTCAGACAAATGTCACCACTAATTATACACTGACCTCCAAAAAGGAGACTGCTAAAGGGACATTCCACCCACTTTCAAAAATTGCACAATTCAGTTGTTAACGTCATTCAGAGTGGTTTAAAATAAAACGGCAAATTATAGAGAAACATGCTGACTCAGATTTCTATATAATGATCAGGAACCAGGACTCTACAAAGAATAACGTGGATCTTCTGGGTTTTTGGATGTGAAGAACTTCATGGAAGTGGGTTGCAAATCACTAACTAACGCAATCCCATTTTCTTTGGGTACTAATTTGCTATATATCATCCTGCATCCTATCATCTCTAAATAGACTGAGGTAGTGATTGGAGGCATTAAACCTTTTAGGTTCTTATCACGAAGCTGTGACTTATTCTTATTCTGATTCTGGTGATATTTATAGAGCAGAACATTTCACATCATTTGAATAATTTAATAATGACTCACTGGCAAGGTTTGACAAGTGCCTGAAAGCCCCCCATGACCTGTAGGTTACCTACAGCAGCACAGTACCTGTACACATAGAGACATAATTATGTAGATACAGTTACAAGAGAAAAACACAAATGGGAAAGTATCATAAAAGAAGAAATGTAGAGTCTTTCTAAGAGTACTAAATATGTGTCAGGCATGCATATAATAAATGCACTAATATTGAGTTTAACATCATGTATTACGCTCTCAGATCCTGTGTGTATGTATGTGTGTGTGTGTGTGTGTGTGTGTGTGTGTGTGTGTGTGTGTGTGTGTGTGTGTGTGTGTGTGT
>JBBIGA010000106.1:1961480-1980470 GCA_037576975.1 Alestes dentex | reverse complement strand
CTCTCTTTCTCTCTCTCTCTCTCTCTCTCTCTCTCTCTCACACACACACACACACACACACACACACACACACACACCCCTACACTTACAAACACATACTCACACACACACACACACACACACACACACATATTTGGCTCCCTCAGTGAGGCGCTCCAGCATTTCAAAACAAACAGCAACCCACAGCCTCGCTCTTGGTCCAATTGCATGGTGACTCCCATCCGGCTGTTCTCATTGGCTGGTGACCACACACACACACACACACACACACACACACACACACACAGCAGTGGCAGCTGCAGGAGATGGAAGGGAAGGAGAGAGAGAGTGCTTAAGGAAAGAGAGAGGGGAGACACAACTTGCTGTTGTAAGATGAAGGGAATTTGTGGCAGGAGGATTCACTAACTATTCCTGGATCCATTCTGGAAATGTCCAGCTCACAGTGATACGCCACCGGCCCTGTCAAGGTCCAGCCGAACCCTCAACATGCAGAACCTCCGGCACGCTGCCACTGAAGCCTTCCAGCGTCTGGGTGAGTACACTCGCCAGAGACTTTAAAACACTATCCACTATCTGGAGACCTTTATCTACTACCTGTGCCACCTGAGGACTAGAGTTGAAAATACAGTCCACATCAGAGAAGCTGATGCTTCAGGAAGGCAGTGGGTTGGCAGTTCATTAGAAACAACACTGTGTACTTGCACATACCATACAGGTTCACTTTGTAGGTTTAGTTACTGATTGCAGCCCAGCTGTTGCTGGACAGTTTATTAAGCCTACCCCCCACCCCCCACCCCACACGTGCACACACAATCTCTGACTTCTACCATGGGACTACCACTGGACAGATGTTATTGTAGTGGACAATTCTCAACACAGCACAAAAATGCAGTTTTAATGGAACTGTGTGTTGCACTGATTCAACAGCATGAGTGATACAAGATTTTACCCTCAGTGTCACTGCTGGTTTGATACTGGTCCACCAACCAAAAACCACCAATCCAGCCAAAAGTGGTCTTGTGGTATGAAGCTGGCCACTGCTGAAGCCTAATTTGATGATTAAAAAAAAAAGCTAGAGTAGTCTCTATATGTGCATAAATAAGGCAGGTGTTTCTGATAAAGTGGCCAGTAACAGGCATAAGAATTTGCACTGACAAGTGTTAGTTTTCTTGCTCTACTTTCATTGCTGTTAGTCTTTAGCTCCCATATCTTTCAAATCAAGGTACACACTGCAACCTTGAGGCTTATCAGAACACCTGGGCACAAGATTGTTTTGGCGGGGCTGTAATCTACACCATTACCTGCTACGAGGAGGACAGAAAAGAATGTCGTTTCTTTTAGTAGGTCATGAAAACGTGTATGACGTTCTGCATAATAGCAGGGACGCAGTGATATGGCTTTCATGCAGGTACAGTGGTGCCCAAAAGTCTAAGACCTTGTTGAAAACATGGATTTTAACCTGAAAATGACAAATAATTATTTGAAGAAAAAACACAGTAAAGGAAGGTTATGATCAATAAACTATGTGACACTTTTGGATAAAAAGGTCTGTTTCTTGAGTCTCATTCTTTTCAATAAAGTGTGTATTCAGGTGACAGGTGGATCTGATCTGCTCATCCGAGGCTTCTGTTCAAACATAGTTTAAGTCATTAAAGCAAACTGGAAAAAAATTCTGTAATTCATGTACATTGTCTGATAATTTGTAATAATAAAAGTGGAAGATTCTTTTCACTAGTGGTCTCAGACAATTGGCCACCACAGTATCTGCCATTGCCGACACATATACATTTCTAAAATGTAGCAATTGGGCTTAAGTCTATCTGAATTAGCATTACAGAGAAACATAACATTTGTTTATATAAGGTGTCAAATTGACATTATAATAAAGGGAGTTACAGCTCTAAAATCTGAGACAGCTTTGAAGCTGTTCGTAAAATTATTGTGCTCTTAAGCTGCTTGTACCAAAAAGTGAACTGATAGATGCAGTAAGAACCCAGTTTGCACTAAGTGGCTCATTACTTTTGTATTATCTACAACCAGGCTAATGAAAACCTAAATGAAACCTCAAATGAAAGTATTTACTTTATGACTCACTGTCAGACTGCAATATGCTCAAGTAAATAGTGCATGTTGAGTATTGAATATGTAGCTGAAATGTCCATCATGCATCAAATGTGTGTTTTAGAGCTGCCTTTTGTCAGATATGCTTAGGTATGATTAAATCCTTATTTCCTATATAGTTTACTATGTAAGAAAGTCTGTTCTGTACACTACTGTGCAAAATACACCTATAGAAATTGTTTAAAGCCATTTATCTCAGTATGTGATAGTTTAATGTGTCTTTCTGCTATCAAAGTTAACATTAGAATAAATACAAACAAACAAGAAAGAAGTAAAAAGCATCCAGATTTGTTTTGTTTGTATTTTATGAGCTGGTGAGGAGAACACAGGTTCGGATCCAGATTCCTCCTCGGTTCCTCCAGACGTTGTTGATTTGTGAAATTCCATCAGCAGCTCCTGATTTCATTTAATGAAGGACTGATTGAGTCAAACCAGGTTTCTAAAACTGGGATTCCACAAGTTACATGCTGATATACTGTACATAAAATTACTATGTACTGCATAATGCTATTTGTATTTATTCTGTTATTTAGTATTTAGCTATATTCATGTGAAAAAACACTCACTGCTCATCTAAACAGACTTTTGCACAATATTGTATTATGCTCCACGTGGGTGCAGGGGGCTATTTTAAAAATTACTACATACTATATTATGATACGTTTAATATTATAAGAGTTAAAAGGTTAATGACATGACTCCAGTATGTAAGGATTGTGACGGTTGGCGGCTGCTAAAAGCCGTCCTTTTCTGTTTTGTTTTGTTTATGTGTTTAGGACTCTTATTATGGAAACCTGAGCACACCAGGCTTGAGGGTGGGGGTGGGGGGTGGTCTGCGTGGTTGCGGGATGGGGCAGAGAACTACCGAGGTTCAGCCGTGTTTCCGGGGGGGGGTACGCACATCTCGGGTCGACAGCCGTGGTCCGGGCGGCCGTTCTGGACTTTTAGTTTATGAGAGATGCCCATGACGTGATGAATGTTTAGGCAGCTCAAAATCCCAGACAATTCTAAAATTCTGGCCGGACATGGGACGCAGGTCTCAAAAAGAGGAAGTGTCCGGGGGAAAGAGGACGTCTGGTCACCCTAGCTTTGTGTAAAAGATTTGAAAATGGAAATCTGCGATCATGTCTGCCCTCATTCGGGAGTTAAAGGGGGACGTGACAAGGATGGATGACTGAACGTTCTTGTCCATCTTCAGCAGCCCGAGGTTGCTCGGCAACATGCTCTATCCATGCATCATCTGAGCAGCTTATCCTAACCGCTGTCATGGGGGATGCTGTTGCCTGTCCCAGCGCTCACAGGGCAAAAAAAACACCTTGGACAGGCTGCCAATCCATCACAGTAACATTCCCCAAAGAATAAGGGCTGTTTGTCACAGCGAGGCTGTTCGTCACAGCGATTTTACTCTACTTTGCATCTGGGCTGATGCTACCCGTGCCTCTTAATGTTATTTGTGTTTATTGTAATATTAGCATTTTAACACTAACTTAACACAACTGTCAAGTAGTAAACAGCTATTAAGGATTATTTCTTCAGGTGCATAGTACTGTAGAGATAATACAGAAATAAGACATGGTGTAGCCAGACATTTCAGTAAGTGGGATTGGTCCTCAACAGATGAGTTTTCAGTCAGTGCTTGAGGACAGTTACGGAGTGGTGGAAGGACAGAAGAGTGCTTGTCTTCCAAGGATGGCAGGTCGAGCCAAGTCGTACTTGAAGCTCAAAGGGTTCTTAGAGTTTTGACCATTGCCCTTCAAATATCGAGTTGAAATTTCTTCAGATGCAAACATCGGTCTGATTCTGACAATTCCTTTTTTAAAGTAAACATCTGCTAGTCTGCTAAATATGACATGTCTATTAAGTGTTACACTGTGTTATTTTATATGTTATATATTTTACATGTTTTATTGTAGACTGGAGTCCATTTGTTTATCACAAATTATCAAACACCCACCCTCCATTCAGCATTGGTCCAGTCATTGTTTGGGTGGTGGCCCATTCTCAGCACAGCAGTGACATTGACATGGTAGTGTATATGTGGTGTTGGAGTTTTTACACACATCAAGTTCACAGTTAGGTTGAATAGTGGTTCTTCGCCCACAAGAGGTCCACCATCTAAGTCCTGTGGTCAGGTACTGGCCATTCATGAAGGGTTACGCAAACTGTGTATCAGTACATGGTCCACAATCTCTTAAGCGTACACCAGCAAGGTGGAGCTGAAAGGCAGGATTCTGTAATAACGGTGCCAGTGATGGTATCTGCTCACATTTTGCATCAATATAAATTCCGCTCAGGCCCAGGTTCCCTGTGGAGCCTTATTTTCAGCTCGTCTAGGTGCGTACAGCACTTACCCACATCCTGCTGGTGTGTTCATATTCTCATTTTGCCATAAGTGCAGAAAAGGACACCAGCTGTGATGGGGAGTAGGTGCAGTGATAAATACTTTTAGAACATTCATGTTGTGCTAGCAAAGGCTTGGGTTTATAATAACATCATCTCATTGCTGTATTTGATAATTGTGTTTTATGAACTGATTATTTGAATTAATTTGTTTACTAGCTACCAGTTACTGACACAGTCTTTGCCTAATGTTGGCCAAATTTCCATTTCCATTAAAAATGTGTAGACATTATGCTTATTCCTTAAAAAGACGCCTGATGTATCCTAACAATGTAACCTTTCACATACAAATAGCATAATTTACTCCATTTTAGGGATCCCAAGTGGTACAACCATCAAAGCATAGGCCCCCATTATTGGGAGTTCCATCCCTAGCAATGCCAGATCCAGCCATGGCCAGGAGTCCAACAGTGTCCACATCTCCCACCACACATCACACAGTGCAGTGCCAGCCAGCACAGGTGTGTGTTAGTGGACATTATTTTAATCTACTGCTACTCAGATGTACCGTTTCCTGTTGCAAGCTAAATCATCATCATTACATGTAGTATTTCTATTATTATGTGCCATAGTATTGCCATGCGCAATTTCACTACTAATGTCACTACTAATGTCACCAATGCCCCTTATGTCACTAAGTATGTGCAATACTTCGTGTGCAATGGTCTTATCGTTATCACTCCTCGTGCCTCTTCTTATGTCACTTAGTACACTATCTATGTGCAATAGTTTGTGTGCAATAGTCTTATCATGTGCAGTATCACTACTTACATGCAGTAACAGACTTGGTATATAGAACAACTCCAAACCACCATTTCTGTTGCTAGTATTAAAATCCACCTCTCTTACTGAGTACAGCATTTTGTGTATATTGTTTATTTAGTACTAATCATGTTCCCAATATTTTCTGGAAAGTTTTATTTTGACTTCATACTATATTTTATATTGTTTCTTGTCTTTGTGTCTCTGTGTGTCCGTGCAGCCGTAACATACACAGGTTTTCTCCCAAATAAGAAGAAAGGGGTAAATTCAGACTTCCATTGTAGTTTCTTTTATTTTAAACAAAAACAAACACAGGCACAAGGGCCAGAAACAAAACTCAAAAAGCTCTAAACCAAAAGGAGATAAGAGAGCACACAAACTAATCAGAATGATGGTGGACCGACAACTAAGCTCCACCTCAAACAAACTTAAATACAAAAACCCCACTCTCCACAAACCATTAAACAAACCCAAACTCTTAATTCAGACTAAACACAGCTGTAACTAATAATACCCAAGAAAACCCACCACCACTTCATAATAAAAGTTCCCAAACCTAAACTTAAACTTTGGAGGCCTCTAGTGGCCGCTGACAGGACATGACAATCTGATTCTGTTTCTAACAGAAGTGGTAGTTAACGTTCTCCTCCAAGCGTGTCGAGCTGTCCAGTAATATCACGTACACAATTAGAAAAGAGGCAGTGTGGTGCTTCGTGTGACTTGAGAAACTCTTGCTATCATTTCCAAGTAACTCTTACATGTGGTCAGGAATAGTAAGGATTTTCCATGTTAGGACTACAGTTTGTCCTTAGGTTAAATGGGATTTGATCAGTCTCACAACAGTAGCTATAAAAGAACACATGTGGGCCCAGCGTAGTTTTTGAAATCAGTCAGAGAAATACGTTTGTTTGTGCCATCGGAGCCCAAGAGTAAAAAAGTGATCACCAAAAGAGTAAAACTAGCCACCAGCCTGTCTGTAGTAAAGCAAGGTAAACACAGAGTCACTGTGTAGATGGTAGAACCCAGTTTAAGTGGATTATGCAGGGAATATACAATGTACGGGAAGTCTTGGCTTTGTGCCACGAGACCACTCATCCTGTCTTGGGCCACAGTGACAGACAGCACAGCCTCACACAGAGCTGTCCACTCACTGTCTCTCACCAGCCTACACACAACACAGCCTCAGAATGCTGATCAGCCTGCAAACCCTGCAGGCTATACAGGGAAACAGGGGAGCGAGAGAGTGAGAGAGAAAGAGAGAGCGCAAGAGCAGTAGGACTACCAAAAAAGAACAATACACAGAGGAGAAGAAAGTCAGGCAAGGGAAGGATGCAGGATTTGATGAGGGAGGAAGGATCAGAAAAGTTACGAGAAGAGCTGAGATTTATGGACAGAAGAGAAAAGAAGGGAGAGGGATGAAGAGAGTGGAGAAAGCACTGGTGGAGGGATAGGAAAGAAGGCATGAGCACTGAATGCACTAGAGCATGAGTTATGGGCACTTTGAGCCCCTCGCTTTCTCTCTCTCTCTCTCTCTCTCTCTCTCTCTATTTCTCGCTCTCTCTTTTTTTCACTCACTTTTATGAATATCACTGCAGTGGAAGAGGAGAGATAGATAGAGCTGAAAACAGAAAAAGACAGCGCTCAAAAGAAAGACAAAAGAGGATCAAGAAGGCAAGAAAGGCAAATATGGAATGCATTTTTTCAGGTTGTTTTTATCAACCTACAGGATGCAAAAATTAACATTAGCAAATGTGCCCAAAATGTTATCAACCCAGATATGAGACTAGAATGAAAGCATTGTGTATACTCAGTCAGTCATTCACTTTCTGTAATCGCTCATTCCTCACTAGGTTTGCGGGTACCAGGAGCCCCTCCCAGGGCCAATGGGCATGAGGCGGGGACTCACCCTGGGCAGGGCGCCAGCCCACCGCAGGCATTGTGTATACTGTATGCTCAACAATGCCTTCAGCTGTGTTGTTAAGTGGTTTCAAATAGACTTGCTCATGTGTCTTCTTAAACTGTATGACTGTACTGTAAGTTTTGTCCTTAAAAAATGAACGTGATGTGCTGAAGTTGCTAAAAATAACTGTTCAGGCCTGGGCATAAACTTTTTGAGCAGGTAGCGCCGGTACTAAATAAGTCCACATATGTTAGCAGTCACAAATTTTAAAACGAGAAGAAAAATTGTTTACAACCTAAAATTAAGGCTCTGTTTTTTAATGTTTTTTTTCCTAAGAAAAGGAGATTTCTAATGTAATATGTAGTATGATCTTGGGTTTGCAATATCTCTGCTAATTGAGATGATTGTGATACTTGTGACGATGTGTGTGATGATTTGACCAGTTTTCCCAGTCGTGTTCGCAATGACCATAAACCTTCATTACTTGTTTCATGAAAAACTAAAAGCAAAACTTCACTGTGTTTCATCTTTATTAAAGGTGACACTCTTCCACTGTTTCTGTACGCATTCGAAGAGACTATGGTTTGTTTTACACAAGTAAACAGCGTTTGTAAAACTGCCCCGAAAATGCCCTTGGAGGTGCTGCTGCAGTGGGAAACTGCTGCTAGCCAATCCAACCACGTCCACGCTTGAGGACATCAGCTGTGGCACTAATTCAATGGCAGTCGCTGCTGCCAGCGCTGGGCCAAGAGCTTTTAGAAAATGAAATCTGGAGTGCTCCCACCGGAACCCAATTATTTTGAGTTAATTGCCTCTTGCTTTAGTCACCTGACCTGTTGGTGTACATGTCATCATCTGTGCCGAGATGATACGGTGCTCTTGCATAAACCCTGTGATGCTTGTTTCAGTTTTCATTATTAGAGTTTGAAGTTACTGTGCAAACTGTACTGTACGCAAAATGCACCAGAGGTCTGAGGGCCGACGTTTCTCACGACTGTAGAGCGAGTCTGGAGTCGTGTCAGAGCCTGGTGTATGAAGTAGTTTTTAAAAAATTCTGAAACATCTAGTTCGTTGAGGCAGTTCGTCTCAGTGCTCCCACCTGTCATATCACATCATGTACCACTGCTGCTCTAAATGCCTTTGCGAAGACAAGAAGAGAGAGGGAGGGAGAGAGAGAGAGAGAAATTCACTCATTTCATCGCTATATTTTTCTCGTACTCTCTTAAATTAACAATCTTGCAGAAAAATTCATTTGACACTCTCTGCTTCTGCACTCTCCTCTCCTCTCCTGTACTTTTCTCTCTTCTCCTCTCCTCTGCTCACCTTATCTCTCCTCTTCTTCTTTTTGCTCCTCCAGATCTGTAGCTGCTTTGTGCTGTGACACCTGTTCTCTCTCTGAGTGTCATAGTTGTGCCATCTGGTCCTCTGCTGTCCTCCTCCTCTTTCTTTTACTGCCCTTTCCTGTCCTTTTGTGTCCTTTGTTGTCATTTACCTCCTTTTTTGTGTGCTGCTTCGGCCTGTCCTTTCCTTTTTCATTCCATCACGTCTTTTCCATTTTTCCTCTTCTTTCCTTTCATCTCGTCCCTTCCTTTTGTCTTTTTCTTTCCTGTCATATTTTCCCTTCAACCTTTCCTTCAAACTGTCATGTCATTTCTGTTCCTTCCTTTCTTGTTCTTTTCTTGAACACTGGTCCATGGTTTCCTTTCATTTAATGTCTTGTCCTTTCCTGTCCTGCCCTGTCTGTTCCATTTAGCCCACCCAGTCCTGTTCTGTTCTGTCCTTTCATATATTCCTTTCCTTTTCCTTTTCTCTTATTTTATACTCACCTTTCATGCGGCCCTGTCTGTTCCTGTCCTGTTTTCTCCTCTCCTGTCCTACTCCTCTGCTGTCCTTTTCTGTCCTGTCCTGTTCTTCCCTTCAGGCCTTTATCTTCCACCACCTTTTTATACTGTTCACCCACAAACATAATTGTGCAAAAGTCTTAGGCCCCTATGCAAATTGTTTAAAGCCATTTTTTTCAGTCTATGATAATTTAATGCGTCTTTCTGCTTTTAAAATTAACATAAGAATAAATACAAACAAACAAAAAGCAGTAAAAGTGTGAAGATTTGTTTTGTTTGTAAAAGTAGTATAGTGTGAGCTGGTGAGGAGAACACAGGTTCAGTTCCTGATTCCTCCAGCCATTGTTGATTTGTGAAACTCCATCAGCAGCTCCTGATTTAATTTAATGAAGGACTGATTGAGTCAAACAAGGTTTTTGATGGAAACTATAAGTAATACTGGACTTCCACACTGATATACTGAACATACAAACACTTTTGACTGTAGGATGTTACAGGGGGTCCTCGGGTTACGACAGTCTCAACATACAACATTTGGAGTTTATGACACTCACTCCCATAACTAGTTTGGTTGCACGCGACAGAAAAATTGGCAGTATACACAGTAAGGCAGTGTATGAGTGAGGGAGTTAGCGTCCCCCCGTTAGCTTACTGACGCCATTTTGGACTGTTAAATGCTTTTACACTCATTTTTTGTCATTTTTTCTGTTACTACAGTACAGCGTACAAGTACAGTACAGTCCTTTTTCTTTTTATGAGGCTTACTTGTGTATTTATGTTGTAGATCAGCAGCCCCCAAACTTTCATGTAACCCAGTGTCATGTAAAACATATTTTCACGGACCGGTATAGATACAACTAAAAACTAAGTGTGTTCGTTTTTTTACTCATTTTTGCTTGTGGGCTAAAATTTTGATGTACCGTATCACGTGACCAAGACGAGCGTGTTTTTCAAAATAAAAGATCTTTCAGACTGATAATCAATAAAATATTTTTTATTCTGTCTTTCTATGCGGCCTGGTACCAAATGACTCACGGACCGATATCGGTCCACGGCACGCTGGTTGGGGACCTCTGGTCTAGATTATTTACAACTGTGTTAGGATCGGTAAGTGAATTAGGCTAGGGTGTGTTTTGACTTACACCAAAATTTGGGTTACATCACTGTCATAAGTATGGATCTGTATCGTAACTCGAGGGCCCCCTATATTTATATTTACAGTAAATCCACGCAGTTCAGCGTTCGCAGCTTCAGTCTCTCGCGGATTTTTCTGAGAACCAAACTAATAATTGTATGCGGAAACCCACGCACATGCGCGGAAACTGCAGATATCCTCTGCATTTTTTTGCTTTTGTGACATCCGGTCCTCTTCCGCCACGCCCCTTCATCCTCGTGCTGGTTGTTTATGTTTGGCCACGGCACTTAGCAAGGTAATCAGACACCTGAACAGAATGAGCCTCCGCTGCTAAGCACTGCCCCAAACGTAAACAACCATCATGAGGACGAGGGGCGTGGCAGACGAGGGCCGGACCTCACAGTCACCTGTACTCAGAGACAGGAGCTTTGAAAGTAGCCAATCCGAGAACGTTATTTATTACTCCTTGCTGCTGATTGCCTGCTGCCCCGTGATGCATTTCTGGCAGCTGCAGTTCAGTGTAAACTGTACAGTATGAATATTTTGAGTTTACCTTTACATTTTCTTTAAGGGTAAAGTATTAAGCTGCGTTTAAAATAAAGTGTTTTGGGAGCACGTTTGGGGGCATATTTAGGGTTTAGACTATAAAGTCATTTTTTGGCATTTTTTACCACATCACATATTTGTGGTTTTTCACTATATGCGGGTGCTCTTGGAACGTAACCCCCCGCAATAAGTTTTTAAATATTATTTTCACAGGGCCAAAGATTCTTGCACAGATCTGTGTGTAAAAGAATGCATCTGTTCATCCAGCTGTACACAGCTGTCGTTGTTTGTTTGAGTAACATGTCCTTTTCTGTTGTATTCTCAGGTTTGAAGCAGAGACATCTGGGCTATCAGGAGGTAAGCAGCATTTCTATAGTCTTCAAAAATCATCTGAAATGAGCTGAAGGGAAGACAGATTTTAACTTTTGCCAGATGAGATATGAAACACAGCACTGCCACCTGCAGGAGAGAGAGAGAGAGAGAATGAGAGAGAGAGAGAGGAAAGAGAGAAATAGAGAGAGAGAGAGAGTAAGACAAGAGAGAAAAATGAGAGCATGTACACATACACGACACACACCAAACATACCGATTCTGAAGGAGTTTAATACATAGGAAATACCGTATCCCCATATTTCTCTTTTTTCTGCCGCGCACAATGCATTAATCCTCGTTTATACTTGGATTTTGAGTGTACGCTAATATGGTTACAGTATCCATCCAAACAGCTGAACTGTTTAAGAGGGATTTTCATATTCAGGTCTGTTCGTTAAGCCTCTGGGCAAAAAGAGTCTTTAGCAAAACACACCAGCTCTTGACACAGATTTGGATCCATCCGCAATCAGGCCTCCACAAAAGGCCCTTTTATAACTGCATGCTACAAATTTATACTGACCAGCATCTCTCAATGTCAGTCTATGTCCTTTCTCAAATACTTTCACTCTCTCTCTCTCTCTCTCTCTCTCTCTCTCTCTCTCTCTCCTCTCTCTCTCCCTTTCTGTCTCTGCCATTCTCTACTCTCTCTCTTTCTCACTCCCTCTGTCTTTCTCTCTCTTTCCTCTTTATCTTTCTGTCTCTGCTATTCTCTGCTCTCTCTCTCTCTCTCTCTCTCTCTCTCTCTCTCTCTCTCTCTCTCTCTCTGCCTCTCCTCTTTTTCTTCTGTCTGCGTGAATGGACATGCTTGTTCCTATTAGCAAAGGGAACATGGCTGTTTTTGTTTTACTCTTACGAATGAAAGACGGTCATAAGACCAGGCCACTGTGCAGAACACACACGCGTGCTATCACACACACGCACGCACGCACATACACACACACACACACACACACACACACACACACACACACACACTCATGCTGGTCATATGAGCAACAGGGCCGACCCACTTGGAGAGTGAGAGAGTAATGGAGGACTTGCTATGGAGGCTCCGGCTCTTGGGGTCTCTGTGTGTGAGGAAATGTTGTTGGTGTTGTGGACGAGAGAAAGAGGTCAGGAATGGTCAGGACAGAGTGGACGAGGCTAGGGACACATGGGGAGAGAAATATGAGGAGATGGGAATGGAAGAGATGGAAGAGAGGCCTTCCAAGAGCTGGAGTGTGTCATCCCTGCCAGCCACAGAGGTAGTGTGTGTGTGTGTGTGTGTGTGTGTGTGTGTGTGTGTGTGTGTGTGTGTGGATGTGTGTGTGTGGATGTGTGTATTTGTGTTATAGTTCACTCATCAGTGAACTATAACGTTTAAACTTCTGTAGTTGAACTAATATGCCTTTTTGACTGGAAAGAGAAAACATCACAAGATGTGAAGTTCTTAGCTAAGAACATTACTGGTCAGTTTTCCTGAGCTTTCATATAGTTTTATTTCATCTGCTTTGCTTTAGCTGATGACGGACATTATATCTGAGGCATTGTCTTTCCTATAGACAATGTTGTCATAATATAACATGGAAACAGTCATAGCATCTTTGCCATAGAATTTGACGTCATAATTGGGCATGTTAGCAGTCATCACATATTCCCTGTGGACTATGATGTTATAATCGAAAATGGAAACAGTCATAACCTCTTTCCTAAGGACTATCATGTTAGAATAGGGCATGGAAACAGTCATAAAATCTTTGCTAAAGACTACAAAACCAATGATATTGAAGAGTGGGGAGGATATGCTGCCCCTGCTATAATGGTTCCGGCACCCATGCTATAGACTCTGATGTCATAATAGGATGTGGAAGCAGTTGTAACATATTTGCTATAGACTATGATGGCATAATAGGACATGGAAACAGTCATAACATCTTTCCGATAAATTGTGGTATTATATGGTATGTAAACAGTCAAAGCAGTAATTTTTCACTGGAGGTGAAAAATTATTGTATCTTTGCTATAGACTATGATGTCATAATAGGATATGGAAGCAGTCATAACATATTTGCTATAGACTATGATGTCATAATAGGACATGGAAACAGTCATAACATCTTTCCTATAAATTGTGATATTATATGGTATGTAAACAGTCAAAGCAGTCATTTTTCACTGGAGATTACAATGTCAAAATAGGTTATAACATCTTTCCTGCAAATTATGATGCCTTGATAGGCATCTGTTTATTATTATTGTAAAGGCCAGATACACACTGACCAAACAAACACAAATGTTGGAATGGTGTGTCATATCGTCTTTGATCACTGAAAGGTTGTAGAATGTTCCCTTTTCATTCACTTTAGTTAATTTTACTTGTCAGTGCTTTCTCTGAACAACTGTGAATTCTAGGAACGACTGCAAACATTAATCTCAGTGTTTGTCCAGGTTTCTCCAGTTGTACTCTGCAGTTCCTATAAGTGACTGTAAAGCTCTTCTGTTTGAGCAGTTGTAGGTTTTTGGGGTTTTCCGTCACCTCTGCTGTAGCTAAAGCTTTTTATTTTGCATTTGCTGAATGAATGTGTACACAGAGGGAAGAATCCTGGAAGAGCATTGAGGGCAATTGATAAACACACTATTGTACACACACGCATAAACACTTATATTAAAAAAAAGATTATCAGTTATGCCCCTGTGGACTTGGTCTCTTCCTCTCTCTCTCTGAAGCTGGGTGACCTGGATGGGGTTGAAACCCCTCAGCCGCACTGGTTCCACACACTACAAGTGCGCAGGCTGCGGGTGCAGAGAGGACGCAGCAACAGTGACCCGCTGGGGGGCAAAAGCTTCCAGCAAGAGTTCCAGTGGGTGAGAATAGACACTCACATAAGCACACACAATCACAGACCTGGAATTTCATCTGGTTCAAAATGCAGCTGCCCGTATCGTTACCAGAAACCCTACATAAGAACATATTACTCTTGTCCTGGTTAAACACCGTATCGAAATTCTGCTTCTCACTTTCAAGACACTTCAAATTCTGCACTTCACTTTCAAGACACTTCACCTCCGTATCTTTCTGATGTACTTCACATCTGCACACCCTCTCATACTCTTAGATCTTCCTCTTCCATCAGTCACACTACACCTCCGACTCATTTGCTGCCTCTCGCCTTCAGAACTCTTTTCCACAAGACATCTGTAAAACTGACTCTCTTCAAATCCGGCCTTAAAACACACCTCTTAAAACTTGCTCATTCTGTCTGACTCTAGCACTAATGGCTAATGATATTATTATATTATTTTATATTTTCTATGAATTTTATAAAAAGCTCCATTTTATGTCCTGTTACACTACTGTATGGTAGTCTTGTAAGGTATCCTTGACTACCTTCGAAGGCGCCTATAAATAAAATGCACTATTATTTATTCTTTTTTTTTTTTTTTTTTTGAATACCCACAAATGCACCTCATCAGAAGAACACTCCTGTACTCTCTGTTGCATTCGCAGAACACAGGGCTGCAGTTTGGAACAGCCACTTCTTACCTGAACCTGGAGAAACTAGGAGAGGGTTCATACGCCACTGTGTACAAAGGAATAAGCAGGTAAGCACACACACACACACACACACACACACACACACACACACACACATATCCACATATCCATACATGCATTAATGGACTAAAGGCCCCTATAATGTGTTATAGCACTCGTGCAATATGAAGCAGCCTTTTAATCTTTTTACAGGCTAATCTTCAGGCCAGTCAGACCCACTGACCCATTTTGATTTATACTGATTTTATGAGGTCACTCCGTACAATGGTGAAAACTCTTTGACAAGAGTTTGCGTAAACACACAGTGGCCTAGTCAATATCAGAATAGTGCTGCGCTTGCCCTCTGCTGGCTGAGTGAGATGTCAGTCAAGCCTGTTTTCTCTCAAACTGACAAGAAATCATTTGCCTCCACAGTGAGTGACATTCAGTCCTAGCTGTACAGGCAGCCCTGTTTTATGCTATAAACAATATAAGCAGTGGCTTTGTGAGTATTATTATATTATATCATAATAGTATGCAACTATTATTATTCTTATTATTGTAATTTTCATCTCATGGTAGAAAAATACTTTATGTCATTATTGAAGACCCTGCTTCCAAAAGTAGAAATGATGCACTTGCTATTTTTGCTATTTTTCTCAGCAGGTGATAATTTAATGTGCTTTTCTGCTTGCAAAGTTGACATTAGAATAAATGCAAAACAAACCAAAAAGAAAAGTATCAAGATTTGTTATGTTTGTAAAAAAAAAAAGAAAAAAAAAAAGTAGTTGATATTGTGTGAGCTGGTGAGGAGAACACAGGTTCGGTTCCAGATTCCTCCTCGGTTCCTCCAGCCGTTGTTCGGATTTGTGAAACTCCATCAGCAGCTCCTGATTTAATTTAATGAAGGACTGATCGAGTCAGACCAGGTTTCTGATGGAAACACTGGACTTCCACAAGGAGCACACTGATATACTAAACATAAAATCACTTCTTACTTGTATAATGTTATTTGTATTTATTCTCTTTACTTTTATTCTGTATATTTAATAATATTAATGTGGCAAAAACTCTCACTGCTATTCTAAACATTTTTTTTAAATTATTTTCACATGGCTCCTAAGGCTTTTGCACAGTACTCTATTTTCTAACCTTGGCCCTAGATTCACATTTTGGTGTATTTCCTTCTCCTGACACACCGAATCCATCCAGAAAATCAGTTCCTGTTCTGAGCTAAGTGGAAAGCAGATGAAAAGCAGATAAAGCTCTGAAATGGGCGTGAAAGGACCACTGCTGGGAAACACTGATCTATTTCCACTTTATGTAGTTAATTCTGTTAATTTGTGAAATTGGATTTACTTTAGCATGTATTACTTTTTTTTTTCATTTTTCATTCTTTCATTGTTGCATGAACATATGGATGAGGGGGAAAGCCGAAGACAAAGACTGATGTGTGTCCTTACTGTGCTTCCAGGATAAATGGCCACTTGGTGGCACTAAAGGTGATCCGCATGAAGACTGAAGAAGGTGTTCCATTCACTGCGATCAGAGAGGGTAAGAGAATGTAGGGCCTCAGACACAATGCTGTAATAATAATGTATATCGGGGGCAGACCCCCACCATTATTCAGAGGTCCCCCCAACATCTCCCCAATGTCTCCCCAACATCTATTAAAAATATATAATCAAAAAACAGATTTGCTGTGTTTCGACAGGCAACAACGCACTACTGTATGAAATATCAATTAATAAATACAATTACAACTAAACTCAACAGAGTCCCATCATTATTACTGCCAGTTCTACTATCACAGTGTAGCCAAATGCAGTGTATGTGGTTTGTCCAAACACCGTATTTGATTTCTCAGCTTGGCGTTGCCAAACCCCAGATACAACAAATGCTTGACCGTAGGTACAGTCAATATGAAACTCTCTACTGCCTCTCTTTCATTATTTGCAAATGTATTAAAATGTGGAAAACTACGATGCAATAAGTGTGTTACTCACACTACATCACAGTGCCAGTCATAGCTTTTGTAAAGTTAAGTTTACGAATGGTTATAGTCTTACAAAAGGTAATACAGTAAACCCACACTTTATCGCAGTCACAGCTTCATTCTCTCACAGATTTTTTCTGAGAACCGAACTAATAATTGTTCGCTGAAACCCCCGCACATCCACTGTAAATGCAGATATCCACCACATTTTTTTTTTGCTTTTTTGACATCTGGGCCTCGTCCGCCACGCCCCCTCGTCTGCGTGCTTGTTGTTTATGCTTGGGCGTGGCGGTTAGCAAGGCAATCAGACACCTGAACAGAATGAGCCTCCACTGCTCAGCGCCACCCCAAACATAAACAACCAGCACGAGAACATGGGGGCGTGGCGGACGAGGCCCAGACGTCACAGTCACCTGTGCTCAGAGGCGGGAGGTTTGAGAGTAGCCAATCCGAGAACGTTATTCATTTCTCCTTGCTGCTGATTGGCTGTTGCCCTGTGACGCATCTCTGGCAGCTGCAGTCCAGAATTTCAGAATTTTTGTTTTGTTCTTCTTAAAGCCCTGTATTTTTATTACTGTAAATTAAATTAATTTATTATTTTATGTACCTGCTTATACCAAAGAAAATGACAACGTACCAAAGAAAATGCCTGTGTATTAATTACAGTACAGTCTATACAGGGGCAACATCTGTATTTACATTCTAGCATGTTATTTATTTCTCCTTGCTGCTGATTGGCTGCTGCCCTGTGACGCATCTCTGGCAGCTGCAGTCCAGAATTTCCCCCATGGAGCGTCTCGAGTGTTCTTGTGTTTTTCGTTTTGTTCTTCTTAAAGCCCTGTATTTTTATTACTGTAAATTAAATAAAACTATTACTGTATTTACCTGCTAATACAAAAGAAAATGACAGTGTACCAAAGAAAACGCCTGTGCATTAATTACAGTACAGTCTATACAGGGGCAACAATGATATTTACACTCTAGCACTGCGGGAGTATGGATACAGGTTTACCTTTACCTTTACCCTTTTCTTTAAGGGTAATGTTTTAAGCTGAGTTTAAAGTGAAAGTAAAAGTGTTTTGGGAGCATATTTGGGGGCATATTTAGGGTTTACACTATAAAAATAGGCATTTTAGGCATTTTTCATTATGGACATGCATCACAAGTTCATGGTTTTTCACTATACATGGGTGCTCTTGGAACGTAACCCCCACGATTGTCGGGGGTTTACTGTATAGTTTGTGTTTGTGCATATATTAGGGGTTCCATGGCAATAAAACACACCTGGCCTCCGATCAAATGTGGACCAACAAGGGGTCCCCAAGCACTACATTAAAAAACACTGATTTAGTGCATTAAACTCTTCGTTGATGCCTGATATTTTATGCATGCTTTGTATTCCCAGCCTCTCTGTTAAAAGGCCTGAAGCACGCGAACATTGTCCTGCTCCATGACATCATCCACACACGCGAGTCTCTTACCTTCGTCTTTGAGTATGTGGTGAGTACAATACATGCTAAACATGCTAACTGTGTATCAGACAGATGTCTTAGGGGATTGTCAATATAATACCAGATTGCATTTATTGTCAGATCACAATTTGCACAACAACAACATCAACAACAACAACAACATTTATAATAATAATAATTATTATTATTATTATTGTTATTATTATTATTATTATTATTGTTCTTCTTCTTGTTGGTATTATTATTATTTTTCTTATTGTTGTTGTTGTTGTTGCTGTTGCTGCTGTTGTTGCTGTTATTATTATTATTATAGTACCTGCACTGTACTGGTGACTTGTGCAGGGTATTTCTCTGCCCCTTTCCAGCATCCCCTGTAAATAATAATAATAATAATAATAATAATAATAATGGTGTTGGTAAAAGGCTTGATATTAAACACTCACTATTCTGCTATATAGCTGTAGTATTGATAATATTAATTCTCTCTGTCTCAGCAAACGGACTTGTCTCAGTATATGATCCAGCACCCAGGAGGACTGCACTCGTACAATGTTCGAGTAAGATGATCTGCTTTTGCCTTTGGCTTCACACGGCTTCAGTTCAAAGCAGAGGAAAGGAAATAATCTTTCTCTCTCTCTCTCTCTAACTCTCTCTCTCACACACACACACACACACACACACACACACACACACACATTCTCTGTCTCTCCATCAGATCTTTATGTTTCAGCTGCTGCGAGGTCTATCATATATCCACAGTAGGAGGATCCTGCATCGGGACCTGAAGCCTCAGAACCTGCTCATCAGCTACCTAGGAGAGCTCAAATTGGCCGACTTTGGTGGGCTTCTGAAATACACACACACACACACACACACACACACACACACACACACACACACACACACACAACCCCACACACACACACACACA
>JBBIGA010000106.1:1926515-1956113 GCA_037576975.1 Alestes dentex | reverse complement strand
TGTGTGTGTGTGTGTGTGTGTGTGTGTGTATGTGTGTATGTGTGTGTGTGTGTGTGTGTGTGTGTGTGTGTGTGTGCGTGTGTGTCTGTGTCTGTGCGTGCTTTGGCTCAGATTTGCACAGTTGCCCTATAAGACGGAAGACTTGGCCCAGCAGATGTTGATGATGGTGCCCAAAGACAGGATCTCGGCCCAGGACGCGCTGCAGCACCCCTACTTCAGCACCCTCCCACCCCCAGTGATGCAGCTGCGGGACAGTAAGTGCTTCCTGTCATCACCATAGCACACATTTACTCTTACACAAGTTCCTCCTCGCTCCAGAATGTAGTTATTCAGACAAGACATGTTAGTTTACTTTGTTAGTTTTGCACTGGAGCTACAGAGCCAGCGTAGTTAGCAAGCAATGGAAGCTTAAACTAGCTAAGTTGAACTGCGCAAACTAAATCATGCCAAAAACGGTATGACATGCAGTTATCTACAGAAAGGTTGGCTGGCACAGGGGTTGGTTGGCATGGCGTTCATTCCTGGGTCAGTAGGGGGAACTCTCACAAAAATGCAACATAAAATTGATTCCATGCCATCCATGGCCTCTTCAGGGCTCCCAGTAATTACCCTCCATATCTCTGGGTGGGGAAGACGGCCCACCTTCCCCTCCCTTCACTAAGCGTGATGCTGGCCAGCATGGGTGTCTGTTGGCTGCCGTAAAAAAAACGGCAGTTAGTGTTCACTAAGCGCGCTGGGCTGCACCGTGATGCTGTTTTTAGTGGACGTTTGATCGTTGCCCAGCATTTATTTGCATATATATATATGCATCTATACATAGACATATATATATATATATATATATATATATATATATATATATACATATAAATGCTGGACGACGATTACAATTTTTTATCACGATTAATTGCATGGTTTTCTGCGATCTCATGGTTACACACGAAATTAAATAATTAATTCAAAAGTAGTGCACTGTGCGCTTTTATTTTAAAGTACTGAACAAAAGTGCAATAACATTTGGTTTGCAAACACTTTAAACAAATAAGAATCTTTTTAACAGCAGTGTTCATTTTAACACCGTTTCAGTTAAAATGTTTCTTGTAAACCCCAAATTAAACATTAATGTAATCAAATTAAACATAAAACCAAAGCTATTTGCCCCTGCAAGGCACTCACATTTTATTTAGTTTATTATAGAAAAACAAGTACCCTTCAGAGAGCATGGGGCCCGGAACCATTAAAGGAGGACCAACTCCATATGAATATACAGGGACTTTAATGAATGCAGTGTCATTACAGTCCCTGTATATATAAATGCACACACATGTGTAGAGAGATAGATCGATGGATGGATAGATAAATATGGATATAGATATGGATATAGATATATAGATATAGATATAGATATAGGTCTAGATATAAAGTCAGTGATAAGTAGTGGTGCCTAACTAGCAAAGTAAAATCAGAAGAGCATCCTAATGTGAGTGGGGTTGCCTGCCATATGTGTTATGAATCAGCCTGCCTGAGTGATGAGTCATTGTCACAAGCATTTATTATTTTAAATTATATGCTGCATACTAAATAACACCGCTATTTATATGCAGTCACTTAAAAAGAGAGTCTATCTCAAGATGAACATAAAGTAATAGTGAATAAAACTGAAATAGCTGAAATGTTTTGTTGATTCAGAAATGTTACTTGGTTGCAATTGAATATCTATGTTTGCGATTTGGTTGAAATTACTGAAAGTATAGCCATGTAATGTTGTGCCAGCCATTCATTTGTTTAGCTAAAATCAGTGCTTGAAGTGGGAAAAAATAAGTGCAGGAACTCGGGCCACTGTCGCTGTGTCGGATCAGTTTCAGTAAGTACCGGAACGCAGAAAAAAGCGTTCCACTGCGTTCCGGCCCACTTCAAGCACTGGCTAAAATGATATACATACAGTGGCAGACATCATATAAGGATGTCTACTTGAGATTACTTCACTCAGTGTGGTTTCAGACAAGTGTCTGATGATTTAGGCAAACAGTTTTCATAATAGGTGCAACCTTCCTTTCCGTCCATTACATGCATCAATGTGCACAGCGTTTTAAAGTAATAAAAAGGAAAAACAAAATGGGAACAGTAAAAGGAACACAATAATCCATAACATCATGCAAGTACCAGCATGCTGTTTGGCCCCAACTGCAGCCAATTCACCGTGAGGCACATTAGCATGTGGTCAAGTTAAGGCCAGCTTTAAAATCTTTATGATGCAAAACCAAAGAGGAAAACCTTGGATGCCTGACATGGCTCGACTAATTGACCATATTTGGGGTAAGAGGAGAATTGTGCAAATCTGAATTTCCGCTGAACTCTTCTATTCAAAGAGAGTTTCTCAAGAGCTTCAGTGTTCAAGGTAATCCGATCCTGTTGTGGTGGAGATCAAAGAAAAGAACTTATCACTTAGCGTCCGCATCATCTTGTGCTGAGAAGGAGGCTAGATTATGAAATCTGCGTGCCTTTGTGTCTTCTCTCATGTCTAACCTCTACCCCCCACTCTCTCTCTCTCTCTCTCTCTCTCTCTCTCCCAGCTGTATCAATTTTCAAGGTGCCTGGTGTACGGTTGGAGACGGAAGCGAGGGACATCTTCAGTCCCAGCAGGCGAATGAAATCCTCCCTCGTTCCCCTGGGCAAGTGCTGGTGAGAGGCTTCCACTGCCCCACGTCGACCACACACAACTTTGTAGGACTGAAGAAAAACAAACTATACTTTATACAGCATGACATTCTGTTGATTTATGTGTTGTATTATCATGGAGCCCTTACACCAGGGACAAGCGTGACCGTTGCTCTTTAATAGAAGGGTCCACTCTTTTTGTCACACTGCGTGTGGTGGGCTTTTCAGCAGCCTGTAGACGGATGGGATGTTGTGGAGGAGGTGACGAAATTGGAGGGATGTTATTGCAAAACACCAATGACTTTATGCAAACTGTACTTCTAGATGTCTTTACCTTTGAAACAGTATTTAACTGAGTACAAATCCACTGGAATGTCTGAAGAAAGTAATGCATTGAATTTACGTGATTCACTTGTGCTGGCCGTATGAATCAAATACATTATGAGAAAACAGATCTGTCTCTGAGTTCAGTTACTTTGGATAAAATTGTGTGGATGTGATTTAGTTTATTCATGTGGAAATGAGGTACATATTTGAATCAAGTCAATTCAATGCCTCACTTCGTTTCAGTGTATAGACATGATGGATGAGAGAGATTAGTTGATGAGAGAGAGAGAGAGAGAGAAAATGAGAGGGAGAGTGTGTGTGTGAGAGAGAGAGACAGAGACGGAGAGAGAGAGAGAGAGAGAGAGAGAGAGAGAGAGAGGAACCCCTTTCACGGAGGAATGTTACGGTAAATTATCGGCCCGTGGCCTTATGTGAACAAGAACTGGAGTCAATCCCAGATAGTTCCACGGAGAAAGAGGAACTTGTAGGTCCATGGCGGACACATGGACCCAGACCAAGTTCAGTAGTCTTGATGATTCAATAATCTGGATGACAGTTCCTCCTTCAAAATCTTATCAGGTGTTGTGCCAAATTTAGTTTTTTTTTTAATGCAGTTCCAACATCAGAGACCACCTTCTTCAGAAAAGGAGTATGAGTTATTTATTTTTGAGCATCAAGACAAAAGCAGAAAACAAAAACAGGTTTAACAAAAACCTCCAACTCTAAATATAACAGGGCTGCTCCCAAAATCCTCACTGATATTAAGTTCCCCTAACATACACACTAGCAGCTACCCACACACACCTCAGCTGCCACACACATCTATTTCTAATGTGCATCTAAAATGTCTTAAAGAGTGATATATAAGAAGATTAGACAAAGATTCCACTGCGAGAATGCTCAACACTATGGGTCTGTAAAGACGTGTAGCTGTCCAAGAAGCTGCTACTTAGAAAAGCAAACAGACAAAAGAAGAGCATCTGTGCTAGTACACCAGAACTGGACATCTGAGATGTGAAGGAATGTTTTATGGACTGATGAGAATAAATATATACACTTATATGGACAAAAGTATTGAGACACCTGACCATTACACCAATAGTGACTTTAATGACATTGCATTCAAATACATAGACTTTATTAAGGGGTTGCTCCTCCTTTCCAGTTGTAAGAGTTTCCACTCTTCTTGGACGGCTTTCCTCAAGATTTGTTCTGTGGGAATTTGTGCCCATTCATTCTGTAGAGTATTTATGAGGTGGTCAGGCACTGATGTTGGACGTGAAGGCCTATCTCGCAATCTCCAGTTCATCCCAATGTTCTTTCACACTGAACTCATCCAGCCATGTCTTTACGGACTCTGATTTGTGCAGTGGGGCACAGTCATAGAAAAGGTTCCTCCCCAAACTGTGTCCACAAAGAAGTATTGTTCGAAATGTCTTGGTATGCTTGATGAAATTAACTGGTGAGAGCATAAAATAAGACCAACAGCCAAGGCTGAACTGTTACAAGAAGCATAAAAAAGTAGTTGCCATTTTGACTGGAAATGCTGGGGCAGTCTCTGGCCTCTGCATGGCATTACATGTCTTTAAACCCTGATCATACCTCAGGCCATCCTCAGCTGATGTGTTACTGTAGTATTTTTGTACACTGTTCGGCCTGTATGCCCTCAGACAATGTCAGTCCTGCAATTGCGCTTAATTGTCGCATTTTGTACAAGTACATATGCAAAGAACAACTTTGTATATTGAAAAAACACTGATTTCCTGCAATATTTAATATTCTTCCAATATTTAAATAAAAAACTAGCAATATGTTGCTAACAATCATGAACATCATGCAAATAACATCATGCTATTTAGCACCGCTTTCATTCACTGTTTGCCACATTAGCATGTGCTGTAAAATCTTTGTGATAAAAAAATATTGGATAAGGAGAGAGCAGATGTTTGAAGATACTCAGTTCGAGCAGGAACCCCCAGTAGAAGCAGACTTTAATGAGAGCAGAAGGCACACATAGCAGGCCAGAATCCCACCCACAGCAGGCCATGATGATTTCATATCCTTCCAGGTGTGTAACACATGAGCTGAGGTCACAGCCGGTGCGTGCTTGTGTCTATATATGTCCACATTTGCTGGAAACTCTGTTTGTCGATATAGAAATAAATATGTCAGTTGGATGGTCTACTGATGTTTTCATATTATTTGATCATTTTATCATTTTATTCAGCTCCACATCTGCTGAAAGCTTACATACTCATCTCCTACAGTCATGCTCCAGTAGTCCCTGGAGTGAAGTTTTCAGGACTAAATATAACTCTTTTCTGATGATGCGCCCTGAAGGTGGGTCGGACCTTTGACAAACTACTGAAATGGGGTGGATTTGGGGGGGCAGGCTGTTGGATTAAAAAATAAAATTCACTCCAAAAGCTAACGCTACTACCGGGAGGCCAAATATCTTATCGCAACAGTGTAATTGTGCTAACTGTCTTTAAATCTTCATTACAGTGAAGAGAATGTGAAGGTAACAAAAATGACTTGTCTGTTTGATTGTTTTAACTCTTGTGTGGCTCCTCTTCTCTGGCAGGCAGGTGAAACATGTCTTTGGGATCTGTGTCTATTTTGTGCTGAATAAAGAAACACTGTTAAGACTTTGTTTAAAGATGGAGGAAAGACTTACACTCATGCTGGCTCATAGCCTATAGATGTATCAGGATTGGTGGAGCACCACAGAGTTCAAATGTAAGGCCTATTTTTGTGTGAACTGTAAATTCTGTCTCATGTATGGGGCTGATAATCCGTACCTTTTTCACACATGCACACACTAAAGGTAAGTGTCTGCACTGCTACACCTCACTCACTAATAGCAAATATTCAAGTACACAATTTTCCACTTACCACAAATGTCCTCAAGCAGCCAGGACATGTTTGGAGTCGGCTTGCTTATTTGAGGTTAGGAGGCTAATGTAGCTATTGGAAGCTTAGTCATATCCCGCTAAGTAAGAACTGTGCATGCACGGTCACACTGCTGCTTCATACACCATCGAGCTGCTTAGGGGGGTTTCTGATGCCACGTGACAAAGCTCTCTACAAAAATGAACAAGGTTTGCTGTAGTGCTTATAGTTTCTGATTCAACATGGCCAAAGGAAAGTTAATGAAGACTTAGTCATGTGCTTCAGACACATATATGTGTGTGTGTGTGTGTGTGTACAGTAATGTGCAAAAGTCTTGAGCTAATTTCTTCATATTTTCCAGACTGTGGGGTTTTTTAAATATTTTTAAATGTAGTCTTGAGGAACAGTTCTCCAGGCTTTGTGAAGGACTTTCAAAGTCTTTCATGTTCAGTCCAGTTTCTGAACCAGAATGTTTTTTGTTTGTGAAGCCACACAGTGAATCATTCAAGCAGAACAAAGCACATCTAACTTAAGACCTAAACCAGTGAAGAAACAGGTGCAGATGATCCCAGATGATCAGGTGGTGATTATATATATATATATATATATATATATATATATATAAAGTATTGTAAAGTCTTAAGTATGTGTGTGTGTGTGTGTGTGTGTGTGTGTGTGTGTGTCTGTGTCTGTGTGTGAGGACCCTCAAAATGCCACAGATTTTCGTCCAGGGGACATATGGTCCCCTTAAAGTTCTACACATACACACCAGTGAATCAGCTCACCCTGCTTATTCATCCCCACTGACAAACCCTTCCCCTAAATAATAATTATTTTAATTATAGAGTACTTTTCATACATGTCACAGCACATACCAAAGACAAATAGAGTTATAAGAAATAAAAGATCACTGGCAAGTATTCTAATTTTAAAATAAAAGACATGATTTCAGCTGTTCCTACCGCTAATGTCCCGTCCAAAGGAGGGCGCTCCACCACACATAAGATCCACACACATGTTCATTGTGACTTTCCCACCGCACCCTCCAGCTGATCTCAGCACGTCTACACACACACACACACACACACACACATCGTGTACTGAGTTGCCTCTGTAGGGCAGCTCTCATGGGGAGGGACTCAGTCAGCTTTGATGGAACGATTCAAGGCCGTTAAATTAAAAGCAAGCGGTGCACACTTACTCATAATTCTCTCCACATTTGTTTTGCTAGGCTTAAATCACTCTGATGTGGTCTTGTAACCTGGCAGTTTCTTTTTCAGTGCTGCGCAAGCAAGATTCAGATATTAATTCATATTAAAGTACAAGGTTGTAGTAATATACGATGTAAGTTAATAACAGTCTTCAGTTCTTCGTCTTAAGACTTATTATTGAGATACTTCTATAAATTATTATTAACTACTATTATGAATGTCATATGTTTGTAGTTATCAGTGAAGCATAGGGGTGTGGGCCTTTTAGTGCATTTTAGTGGTGTTTTCAGAGCATAAAGGCATAATCTCAAACACACACATGTATGTTATTCGCAAGGCCAGAAATGTGGATCCATTTCATACAGGTGTTGTTACACCGAACCAGCCTAAGGGGACAGTCACACAAACACAAAAGACACTGTGTGTGTGTGCAGGGATACATGTGGACGCACGTATTTATAGATTCCTCTAGGCTCCTCTTACAGATATGGTAGAATATCCACATTACTGATCATAAAAGACCAAGCCGATCCAAGCCTGCTCAAACGCCGGCCCGTCTGAGCTGCTGATGAGTGATGCAGGCTGAACTTGGAGGCCAGACCATCCGTCTACCTGTCACCACCATTCTCTCTGCACTCAAAATGGCTACATTTACATAAGTAATCACATGAGAAGCTTCTCGTCTAACATGAGCGGGATTTAATGTTGTGGGGCTGCAGCATTGTAGGTGTTAAATAGTTTATCTGTCATGTATTTAGGATAAAGATACAATATATGTCTTATCACAATTTGGATCAACTCCTTGTATAATGAGCAATTGCTGTAAACTGGCTTGATGGGCCAGTCATGCTGTATGTCCTGCTAGGGACTACAAGAGGCTTAGACAGGCTACTGCACTTCAGACAGCTCAGCCTGATTTGGTAGCCTCTTTCTGACGGCCCCCGAGTGGTCATTCTGCCAGCATTCTTTAACCAACATAATCCCCCGAAACTCTGTTATCAGATTATCAGATGTTTTTTACAGTGTTAAAACTCCTCCTGACCACTACACTGAATATCTGGCCAGCCTACACCTACTGCCATGTCTTTGCGGTCAAACTCCATGCATTTTCCCAGAAGCCTTAACCGTATCTCGATGGAAATCTAATAAGTGTGGCAGTAACTCATGAGACACCCTGTATAAACAGTAGGAAGGCGCTGGAGTCGCTGGCTTACGTTTGTAGCTTTTCAGTAGCATTTGTCTTCTGATGTTGTAACTGCGTATGAGCGCGAACCAAGTGTGTGTCGGCATGGTGTGTGGTCTGTGTCTCCACGCTGCACTGTTTATTCTCTCTGTGTTTATTCACGGCTCCTTTAGACAGATGCGAGAGACAGCTGGTACCACACACAACCTCTAGCTTGAGTAGGCCTCGCAGCCTGGGGCTAGATTTAGCTGCAGCCCAGGAACATGTCGGAGGGGCCTGGTTAAAGTGTAAGACAAGGAGGGTTTGGTGGGGGTCGAGGGGGGTGGGTTGACGGGGCTTTCATCTCAGCAAGCATGGAAGACGAAGTGTGAGAAAAGACCCGGACATGTGAAGAATGAGGCCTGCCTTCCCCTGCTCCTCCCGTTTTCAACAACAAATCTGTCCTTTTGAATCGCTCCAAACGTCCAGTGCTGGCTGCGAGAGGGGAAAGCTAAGAATAACATTCCAGCACTGTATCCACATTGAAAAGTCTTTGTTTTCTACTGCAAACCTTCATTCCCTCTTTCTCTCTCTCTCTCTCTCCCTCCCTTCCCATCTCCCTGTGAGATTGAATCTGTTGACAATAGCCAGCCCCCCACTCAACTGTTAATTCAATCTGCTTATCACTGGCCTATGGGCATTACCAACAGAATACCCACCCTTACTTAGCATGCAAATGATAGAGTGATTTAGAGGGCGAGAGAGAAAGAGGCCTAGCGGTTAGGGGCCTGGTGGAGGGGTGCAGGTTTCCTCAAAGATAATGGGATTTGGAAAGGAGACCTCTTTTGTCTTTCATGGACTCATTTACACCTTCTGTCATTCCTGCTTTTGTGAGGGGGGAACCCCTGCTGATCTGTATCAGCCAGCTCACATTCCCTGCTTTCTGAGATGAGGACTGACTAAAGGAGGCACACTGTAGATCAGCGGGGCTCAACCTAAAGCAGGGAAAACTGCAAAGTGGAGATTTTATGTAGTTTAACAGGTTTAAGTAGAACCGGCTTTCGACCATCTTCTCATGTCTCCGTTAGGACCCATAGCAGCATTTTATCGAGATTCACAGTACATGAGTGTTTTTCATGCGTTTTATTTTAATCACCCTCTTGGTGGCTGTAATGTTGTACTGTTTTGAAGCATGTACACTCACAGAGAGCAGGCCAGGCTAATGCGCAGGGAAAGCTGTAATGCAGGGTTACTAGGACTCCAAAAAAAAAAACAAAAAGGGAAGTCCATACCCCACCACATAAATTAAACACAGCAACGGTCGTACAACTAATTATTTGCAGACTCATCAAAACTGTACAATAGCTGTTCTGTAAATTGCAAACCAGACATAAAACAGATGGATGTCATGTACAACAGACAATTTAATCATGCAAAACCTAGTCAAAAATAAATTGGCATGTTTGACAAAGCCTCTTTCTCCATTCATATTCATGTATTTTGATGCATTTAAGTTGGAAAGCTTGTCCAAACGACATAGAATAGCATTAAATTCATTGAGTTTTCCAGAGTCCAGGTCCAGACTTACTAGCAGATATAACTGGCCTCTCAGTTTGTTATTTTTCTTGCCTGTAGGATTCAATTCCCACCGAACAACTTTTGCTTTTGGCTGAATTGTTCATGTACTATAGGTGCTACTAGAAACAGTTTGTGTTTTCATCTGTAGCAGAGATGTGTGGGTAGCTTCATTCCAAAATAACAACTTTTGCGCAAATAATTTTTGAATTATTTAGCAAAACCCAAAATGTGTTGTGGCCCACTCTCCCCTGTATACAACAAAGTGGGGGAAAAACTTCCAGTCCCTTCATTAATTATAATTAAATATGTTCTAGTATTATGTATTATTAAATTAGTTGAATACTTTATTTTATGATTGGTTTGGTTTTTATTTATTTATTAGGGTTTTCTCACATTTTACTGTGTTTATTAATTTCACAGGGCCTATACACACAAATCAGCATCATTATTTTATGACATAAATATGCTAGATTAGCTAACTGATGTTTAAAAACATGCACGATACGTCACACATGGGCAAAACAAAAGGCCATGAGGCTTCATTGAGCACACAAAACCTCTAACAAAATAACCAAAGCACATAAAACACACTCATCATACCAGTACTACAATTTCACACCACACAGGTGTGCTCTATTAGCTATTAATAACAGTTATTAGCAGTTTATTGATGTCAAAATGTGTCTCTGGTTCACAGAAAATTTGGAGTGTGGGCTGCTTTCACAGTGCATTGCATGAATACATTGGGTCTGAATATAAAATCTTACTGACCATTGCATCAGCTTGACCCCTGCAGCGTTATGCTCTGCTTAACCTCAACTCATCTGTCTGAGTAACGAAGAGCCAGCGATTAACGTTCCCAGTGGTTACAACCTTCATGTATACACACGCAGTAGGTCACATCATTGGGGACCAGAGCAGCAACCGTGGCTTAAGCTAAATTGGGTTTAGTTGAGTCTGGGCCCTATATTTAGCACAAGGACAGGAGAGGTCAGGGGAGTGTGGTCTGCTCTTCACTCACTATTTGTCTGCTTCGCTGCTGGAAAACACATGGGCAATCTCTCAGGGACATGATGAAGTTCATATGGCAATAATTTAGATCGCTGTACTGTAGAACTGCACTGCCCTGCACACACGCAGACACTGCCTGTAATTACACAATAATGCATGAGAGGCTGTGATTGGGAATATAGCTAAAAGGCACTGCTAGTCTTAATGCAAACCACACTGACATTTCATCCAGTCATACAGTGCAGTCAAGAACTAATCAGAAGATCTTTCACCGGAGCTGGATTCAAAGATACAATTTAATGTCATCCCTGTGTTGCATCTGTAGCAGTCCATGAACCACTTTGATGCACTTCTATGTATTTTGTAAAAGAACAGATAAACCCACCATTGAAGTCAATGGGCAGGTGCTTTAAAATAATTTTAAAAAAAGGTTTTTTGGCATTTCCCAGATTTCAGATTTCCCCAATTTAGTCTTGTCCAAGTCTACCTGCTAGGCAAGACTCCCCCAGTCCCCCAAACCAGTACTGGGAGGGTGAAGGCTAGCATGTGAGGCACATAGTGGTAGTCATTTAGGCACATAAAGAGCCATTAGATCTTTTTTGCTCATCATTAAACAGCTCAACATGTTTCGAGGAGCTCACTAACTGGCATTAAAAAAAATTGTTACTGTGATTCTGTATCAGAAATCCTCACGCTATTGAAAGTGCTCTGATCCAATGGTATCGTCAAATTTACAGCCAGTCATTGACAGAGCTCTGATCTTTGAGCCCGGGAGGGCTTATCATAGACGACTGACAATTTTGCCAATATGGATGTGCCTGCACTAATCACAGTGAATGATGATGGATTGTTGTGCAAATAAAAAGCCTCAAAGTTACACCTTAAAGAGATACTCTGACCACTGGAGTCTACATCCAGGAGGAAGCCAGATGAATGAGTAGAGAATTGAGCAATGGATGACTGTGAAGGTGGATGAGAGAACAGAGAGTGATGGACGGGGTGGATGGGAAAGGATGAATGCATGCGGATGAAACCGTCATCTGGCTTTCGTCAGCTCCACTTTCTCTGAGATGGAATGCGAAATTACTCATTTAGAGTGGGAGAACAAGAAACAGAGACAGTGTGAGAAAGAGAGACGGAATGAAAGAGAGAGTTGGGGGGGAGGTAAAAGTGAATGAAACCACTGGAGGATGGAAAGACAGAAACAGAGAAGCTGAAAAGTTAGAAAAAAAGTTTCCAAAGATTCCTGAGAGAACTGTGCAGCGGTTGCATTGAGAAGAAGTTAAGGTAGACATGAGGGTAAAGGTTGGGAGTTCAGTGAGCAGGACTGATGCCAGTGCACATAAACATATGGTACACATAGAGAAATAATTATATTACAATTATAAACACACCAACCAGAAACAACATAAAAAGCAAAAGTGCCTAAAATGAGCATATGAGCATTAGAACCGGACCGAGCAAGCCCTTGTCCAAGTGTCCTCAACTGGTTTAGCTGCTTTTGCCTCCTGACGTGCTCCTCCCGCATTCAAGGGCAACTGCTGTTCAAAGTGCTGGCGGAGACTGTTGTTTCCATTGTTGGACTAGAGACTCTCAAACAAAAAACACCTTTAGTGACTCTTAACTGAAGAACATGACAAAGTGGTCATGGCGCTGACTTGGCTCATCCGATCGAGCATCTCTGGGATGTCCTGGGCAAACTAGTATAATCCATGAAGCCCCCACCTCATAATTTATAGGACTTAAAGCTGCTACCACCTTCTAAACATTGTTACAGACCAAGAACACTCTTTATTTCCCAGACCTCAATTCAACTGAGCATCCGTGGGAGGTGCAGGGCAAACTAATATAACCCACAAAGGCCAAACCTCATAACTTACAGTACTTGAAGCATCTGCTGCTAACGTCTTGTTGCCAGATATCACAGAACACCTTCAAAGGTCGTGTGGAGTCCATGCATCGATGGGCCAGGGCTGTTTCTACAACAAGAGGTGGATCTCTTAAGGTAGACAGTTCCGATTTATTCGGCTAGTTGTTTTAATTCTATGGCTGATTGATGTTTACATGCCCACACACCCATATATACACAATTTCCCTGAATGTCTGGTACCCTTCACAAAACATAGTAAAGGCTCTACATTTGGAGCGTTCAAAATCCCAAACTAACAGTTCATATTTAGTCCTTGTTGCAGTACATTTAACTTAAAATGATGTATGTGGCTTACATAAAGGTTGTAACTCCTGAATATTCAATGTCATATAGTAGCTGTACACTAGGCCTGTACTATATACATTACAGCCTCAGTAACTGTGGACAGATTTAAGCCATCTGGAGGCTTGTGTGTCCTTCCACTCACTCACTCACCTGGCTCCTCCTTGGGTCACGTTAAAACACAGCCAGATCACCATGATCAACTGTGAGCCACTGATGAGGTGTGCACGCAAACGGTGTGCCTAACGGCATATGGCTGCATTTTATTTGACAGAAAGAGAGAGAGAGGGAGAGACAAAGGTGCTGTCTGCAAATTAGATCAAGACTGGACTGAGATCAAGTAAAATGTATACCAACCTGTTACCAATACTTATACACACCCGGAGCTGGCGTGCAGCGTTTTGCCTAAAATGGAGTTGGCCTGGTGGCTCTGTTTGACTTCTTGGCCCGTTCTGTTTATCCCTCAGCGCTTCAGCTACAGTTCCGAGAGAGGAGAAAATAAGTTAGAGGGATTACCCAGAGTGCACCAGGCCACTCTGAGTGATTCATCACCATTTCAGAATGAGTGAGAGAGCGAGCAAGAGTTTTTTTTTCCTTAATGCTGCCATGCAACGGTTTCAACAGATGGTAGCAAACAGAAAACAGATCCAGAATTAAGAGTCCTACATACATGCACTGAAATGAGCATCTATGGATCATCCCGTTTTTCTTAACAGCCACGAGCTGCAGGAATGCAAGTCACAAGCATGGGTTGGATGGGTCATGAAGAATCTGTGAGGAAAGAAAGATGCATTGTTGGGTTTTTTGGCCTCTGTGAGTAAATGACTTAGAACCACATGGCTCAGAATCCAAGCATGTTAGGCCTGAGTGGTTAATAAATGCTTAAACAATCTTCTGACCTTTCATCGACCTCCAGACAGAGACTGAGAGAAAGACAAAGAGAAGAGTGGGAGAGACTCTCCTCTGGGCTTTATAAACTCTCATGACATGAAAAACCACTTTGGTTTAAAGTTAGGGTCAAGGTTAGCATTAACGGCTAATTACAGTTCAGAGGCCCTCGGACGTTAAATAAAAACACGTTTCGATGTGGTTTCGCAAACATGCTGCTTATGTTAGCAACCTTGACCGCAACTAGTTAGGATGACCATTACATTTTTCCTCTCCAAAAGATGGAACCAATCCATACTGTTCCAACAAACAGACGCCATCGTGTGCACAGTTCGCTGAATTTATGGCCTTGCACTGTGCTCGCATTTTTCTCACGATGTCTACATGGTTTGCACAGTTCAGGCTAACATGAAAATAAGCCATGCACCTTTCACTGCTGTAGGTGAAATACAGCAAATTAATCAGAGCAGCGATCGTTCACATGGGCCAGTTGCACAGGAAAGGCAAATGGTTCTCTGGCACCAAGGAAACTGCGGAGCAGTGTGAAGAATGACACATTGTCGTCACAATGTGTCGCAGAGTGGAAAGAGAGAGAGAGAGAGAGAGAGAGAGATGCACTACTGATGCATTGATTACTGATAAATGTTGCTTACCTATTCCTATATATATTTAGATTGTGTATATTGCACACACACACACACACACACACACATGATCTACTGCAGAGCTACTGCATGCTCTGTTGTCTTTGAAAGGCTTTGCTCTCAGCTCTAGATCTCCTGTGTTGAAACTGTTCCCAGTTGGAGTTAAGGTGTTGCAATGCAGCAAGGATTTGCAGCAACATCCCCCAAACCTGCTCTATACTGTACAAAAGGGGAGGGACAGGAAAAATGAGCTTGGAAAGTCTGCAGACATTCAACAGATGGATGCAAAGCTGAACGATTTGACAGTATAAATTCTGAACACATGCCATACAGAGAAAGATGTATGGTGAACATTAGCTGTCAGTTTCATTTAAGTTTAGCATGAATTTCTGAATACCATGTAATTTCATGTGTAATAGGCCTGAATTTGATTGGCGCAGTCCGCCATGAACCACAGACGAAATTTAGCTGACAGCACTAACTTCCACCTTGTCACCACCGTGAACGCAGACAAGGTCTGATTGACAACGGGAGCTCCCGCCTCATAATGATCCGGAAGTAACTAGATTGGCTGGAAAGAAAATAACCGACTAGCATGTTCCCCCACCCCTAATGTGATCAAGATTCCTCGTGGCCTAAAATGAAGCACTGTTGTTGATCTTTAAGTCTCTTGGCAAGACTGATGACCCTAATTAGAGATGCTCAGTAATAATAAAAGTAAACTCCTCTCTTAGATCTTGGGTCATCTGTGATTCCAGGGATGGGCTGAGCGTTCTTGGCAGCTGAGGCTTGAGATCCTAACATACCGAGGTGATTTACCAATGACTCCCAGCACTGAAGTTCCCTATAAATACAATCATTATTACAGCAGTCACTGACCCCAGCCCATGGTCTTCGACCCCAAGTCAATCATTTTTCAAACATTTTTTGACCCCAAGTCAGTCATCACAAACAAAATGTTTAATCTTTCTCAGGTATTTTCACTGATTTCTACATTTCCCTACCTAGTAATACAAGACAGACACCTAAATCTGTACCCAATTCTACTCCCAATTACTGAGTAGAAATTCCAAATAAAGTTAGTATTGAGGAAAGACAAAAACTGTATCTGTAATGGAAGGTCCCCACAGTGTCACACATTGTGTAGCCAGCTTTAAAAAGGTGCTAAAACTGGACTATCCTCCTCCTACTTTAAAAAAAAATCTGCATTTCCCTCATTGAATTAATCTTCTTTTTTTATTTTCTATGCTTTATTTTATTTTTATTCTTTCAATAGTTTTACTCCCTAGTATTTTCCCTGATGTATTAATATTTTCATTTTATTTCTGTAAAGCACATTGAATGACATTTGTGTGTGATTATGGGCTGTATAAATAAAGTTGACTTGACATTTTTATATTTTCTACTCACATGATCACACATACATACACACACACACATACACACACACACACACACACACACACATTCACACACTTTCCTTTGTCAGTGTGATCATTTATTACAACTTTCTGCCAACAAATGGCTTCAGGTTGCTGAAAAATCCTCACTTAGGTGAAAGGCTGAGCACATGATAACAGGCTGCATATCTAAATGTGCAATTAAGTGCTTAGCTACAGCTTATGGTACACGTATTAAAGTGACAACATTAAATTAATGACTCAATTCATGAAATTTTGAGAATCAATCTTTTCATAAAAAATATTATTTCTTGGGTCTTATATTAGTCTGAGATAGAAAAAATAAAAAGGATACAAAACCTTATATCTTCAGAATACCTACAGGGGGTTAGCTTACAACGGATGGTTATATAAAAAGATTTTTTCCAAGTAATTTTGGACAATTTTAATTGCAGAAAAATCTACAAAAAAAGACCCCGCTAAAGATATATGCATAGCTTTGTTCAGAAAGTGATATTACCAAAAAATCTACATTTGCGTGTATATGGCTTTTAAACTTATCATTATTGTTATCAGTATCTGTACATTTGCACAACTTGGTGTCGGATCAAAAACCGTGGGATCATTTATCTTTAACGAAAAACACGGAGTCCCATTGTGTAGCACCTTCAGTTTTCTTAAAAAGTCTATGAGTTTTTAATGTTTCCCCCGGCACGCAGGTACTAATATAACATAATATGACAATATTTCGAAGCACGATCGTGTTCTGCTTGGAAAGTGTTAACGAATCTGAGATTTGAGAAAAGAAAGAATGAAAAAAAAAGATTTGCAAGTGTCACGCCCTTTTTGATGCGTTCCCGTTCGTCCAATCAGAAACGGAGCTCTAAGAAAAACAAACCTTTCCATTGGTCAGGACGTGGGGGGTTTCAAGGCGCCCCACGGAGAGACGCGCCGCAGAACTTGAATGAAGGGGCGTCTGGAAACCGTCTCATCGGAGTCAGAGCAGTGTGGAGCGTAAGTGTAAACTTTCAGTGAGGTAAAAGTTGGGCTTTTTAAGAAAAAAGTGAGTTTAAAAGTGGGTTTTGTCGGCTACGCACGCTACCGGAGGCTGGAAGGGACCTATATACCTTGGCGAGTGCGATGAAATGTCCGAAGGAGGTGCGAAAACGGGCCACGAATACGTTACCTGAGTGAAAAAAAATCACCGAGCTGGACGGTGGGGGAGTGAGTAGGCAAGCCACGAGGGGGTCGGGCAGCCTCATCTGGGAGTCACAGCCGCAGAAAACACGGATTTTTGCTCCTGAATCCTCTTTTTCCTCGGCTACCTTTTCTGTAAGTGATCTTTTTTGAGTTTCTGTGCACTATAAAGCAGCTTGTAGGTCTGTAGCATGTAGAAAAGACAAAAACAGCGAGAGGCGGTCCGAGTACACAATAACGGAGAGAGGGGAGGGGGTGAAAACTTTCCTCAAAGTTTCTCTAACTAGTCTTAGTCGTTTTGTTTTATTGGGCCAGTGTAGTATTGGTCACACGCAGTTTGATTTTAAAGCCGAATCCCACCCTTTCATTTCACTGTATCTGTGTTAAAGGCCCTGTTTGTGTTTTTTTATTCCAGGCCCCTGGTGGTGGTGGTGATGGCGGTTGGGAGATCCGGGTGTCCAGGCCAGGCGGTTTTGTGCCTGCTTGTCCTTCTGCTCTGCTGTGCTGCTGGCCAGCATCACGGCGAGAAGGGCATCTCCGTGCCCGAGCATGGCTTTTGCCAGCCCATCTCCATTCCTCTCTGCACGGACATCCAGTACAACCAGACCATCATGCCCAACCTGCTGGGGCACACAAACCAAGAGGACGCCGGCCTGGAGGTGCACCAGTTCTACCCGCTGGTCAAAGTGCAGTGTTCAGCTGACCTCAAGTTCTTCCTGTGCTCTATGTACGCTCCTGTGTGCACTGTGCTGGAGCAAGCCATCCCACCTTGCCGATCACTGTGTGAGCGTGCCCGCCATGGTTGCGAGGCACTCATGAACAAGTTCGGCTTCCAGTGGCCCGAGCGCCTGCGCTGCGAGGCCTTCCCTGTGCATGGTGCCGGAGAGATCTGCGTGGGCCAGAATACTTCAGACCCTGGCAGCCCCACTTCGGAGCCCACACTGTATGCCCCGGGTCACTTGACGCCGCGCCCAGGCATGGAGCGGCCAGGCCAGCCTTTCACATGCCCACTTCAGCTTTCCGTGCCTTCCTACCTCAACTACAAGTTCCTGGGGGCCAAGGATTGTGGGGCACCATGCGAGCACTCGCAGCTACACGGCCTCATGTACTTCAGGGAGGAGGAGGTGAAGTTTGGCCGTCTCTGGGTTGGAATCTGGTCCATCCTGTGCTGCGTGAGCACCCTGTTCACGGTTCTCACCTACCTCGTGGACATGCGCCGGTTTCGCTATCCGGAGAGGCCGATCATTTTCCTCTCCGGATGCTACTTCATGGTGGCGGTGGCCTACGTCACTGGCTTTCTGTTGGAGGACAAAGTGGTCTGCATCGACAAGTTCAAGGAGGATGCGTACAAGACTGTGGCTCAGGGTACTAAAAAGGAAGGATGCACTATCCTGTTTATGATTCTGTACTTCTTTGGCATGGCCAGCTCCATCTGGTGGGTGATCCTCTCCCTCACCTGGTTCCTCTCAGCTGGCATGAAGTGGGGCCATGAGGCAATCGAGGCCAACTCACAGTACTTCCACCTGGCGGCGTGGGCCGTGCCTGCTGTGAAGACCATCACTATCCTCGCCCTGGGCCAGGTGGATGGCGATTTGCTGACGGGCGTGTGCTTTGTGGGAATCTACAACGTAGACGCGCTGCGTGGTTTTGTCCTGGCCCCGCTGTTCGTATACCTCTTCATCGGCACGTCCTTCTTGCTGGCTGGCTTCGTCTCGCTCTTCCGGATCCGGACCATCATGAAGCACGATGGTACCAAAACAGAGAAGCTTGAGAAGCTGATGGTGCGTATTGGCGTGTTTAGCGTGCTTTACACCGTTCCGGCCACCATTGTCATCGCTTGCTACTTCTATGAGCAGGCATTTCGTGAGCAGTGGGAGAAAACATGGCACATGCAGACGTGTAAGCGCTTTGCTGTGCCCTGCCCAGCCTCCAACTTCGCACCCATGTCACCAGATTTTACCGTGTTCATGATTAAATACCTCATGACCATGATTGTGGGAATCACATCTGGGTTCTGGATCTGGTCTGGGAAGACCCTGCAGTCGTGGCGCAGGTTCTACAAACGTCTGGGAAATGCCCAGGGAGAGACGACGGTGTGAAATGTTCTCAGAATAGACAATAATCAGTCAGGATTGTGAAACAGACTACAGGTCATGAACTACAGTGTGGATTAAAAAAAGTATGGCTGCTTTGAAGGACACTACCCCGTGGAGGCCCACAGGACGATCTTGCTCAGATAATCCACTACACCAAAAAAAAAGCTTGCCTTATGACACTTAAATACTTGAACTTTGGCCCTGACATTGCCTACACTTTCCTTTGAACTTTGCATGAATTCAGCTTCAAAAGACTTTTTTCTTTCATTTTTTAAAAGATGTTTTTAAAATAATTGTCTTGTGCCTCGTTAAAAAAGTACCTTTTGTTTGAACACTAAGATGTTTTTTTCTCAATGTTGGAGAAAAGTTTTAATGACATTTTTGATAAAGAGAGAATAGTAATCTTCATCTCTGCGATGGCCAAAAATGTTTGTATACTAATCTTGTGCCTTGTAATATTGACCAGTCCCTGTAGTGCGGTGTTTGTTGCTTCATCCACATATGGCACACACAGTGCAGGTTTTTATATCGGTCTATGTCTGTTGCTGAATGTTTTGACCTTTTTTTTTTTTTTTTTTTTCGAACTCGTTACCTTCAGTTCCTCTGAGAGGAAAAATCGGTTTCCACCGTTTATTTCAAATGTAACTTCAAACTGACTTAGGCCTTAATGACTTATGTGATTGCTGGGATTACAAATGGAGTATGAACTACAGTGGTACAAAAGATCTGATATTGGGGACAAACTGTTACAAGTTCAATTTGTTTAAAGATCTTGTTACATTTAAGACTACATGTATTTATTGAAACTCGTTTTTAAGATCATATTCTCCACTCAGCAGTTTCACTTAATAAAGTGACTAGATTTTTACAGTTGGGTGTTATTTATTTATTTATCTATTTTCCCATCTTTGTTCCTTTTGACTATTAACTGCATGTAGATTATGTTGCTTGGACTTTACCATTTTGAGAAGATTCCCTTGAGTATGTTGCCGCCAATAGTTATCTCACAATCTGTCTACAATAATATAATTTGGAAAAAAAGTTCACAATTGGATAATTGTCAGCCATCGTCTTTCAGCTGTTTTGACTGAACCTGTTATCAATCAATGACTGTTTTGGAAAAAAAAATGTTAATTAGGATTGGGCAGTTTGTGTATATATTTGCTTATTTTAAAAGAAAATTAATTACGATATTTGGTTAAAAGCAAGTTAGAACTAACAGATGGCCGTTTCATCCACTGAGTGACGTGAGCGTGCACGCTTGAGGGCCAAGATTAGGAGAGTGATGGACTGGAGTGTAAATTATGGAGGAAGAGTAAATGTTTCTTTTAAGAAAGAAGGGAGAGAGAGACGTGTTACACAATAGCCAAGAATAACAGGAGATAATCAGGGGTGGCGTGAGGTTTGTCACCTTGCCTTTAAGACAGCAGGAAGTCCTGAGATGCACTGAGGCGTTCAGTCCTTACCCTTCCTCTCCCGGCGAAATACGATAGCCCACCATTCTCTGGCTTAAGGTAAACCTTAACCCTTTTGTTTGTTCCGTGTTTAGGGAAGGCGTGGGGGTTGTTGGGGTTACAGTATCCAGAGGGAAGGCTTTTGTTAGAGGGGGCTGGGATGGCCTGGCCAGTTGGGGAAGCTTGAACTGACCTTTTAGAACCACTACAAATAGTGAAAAGTGTGACCTGCTCTTCAGAAGTGACTGCGATTAGTAACTGACTGACTCTAAACTACACTATACTCAGTGCTCTGTACAGTATTTCACCATATCACCAAGCCAGCACCAGTCATGGGGTGGCTATGAAACATTCCAGGCATTCCTGACTGGAGCTATGAGGTATGATAAACGGTAAAAGGAGTCATCTGAAAAGACTGCACGACTCTCCACCCGTCTGATGCTGCGGACAATAAATAAAGAGCTCTGCTGCGTTCCACTGAGCTATCCCTTATCAGCGTCAAGGTAAGCCTTCTACACTTCTTACTTGCCTGCAATCACTGGGGAGTCTCGGTGGTGGTTTAAAAGGAATGAGAATAGTCATTTACAGATTCATAGAAATGATCGCTATTTGCAGCCCAGCTAATGGTTATATTGCTGTAATTGGATGATCAGCTGACTACCATAAAGTTTTTTAAGTGTGCATTGTTTTCTCTTACTCTTTCAAGTTCCATCCACTGAAAGCATTGCAGCCTAACCAAAATGACTGATACAATGTGATACAAAGTGTTATACAGCATCATGATTGTTAGAATTCTTAGCTTTGGCGACCAACAGTTGCGCTGAAGCTCAGCTGCAGTACATCTGAGCTCCGAGAGCAGGCTGAGCTGACATTGTCAGAGGTGTCACAACTGGTCAAGCACAGGTGCGTTTAACAGTTGTCCGTAACAGAGATGGGCAATTCCACAGTCCCCATCAGGAAGGACAGAGTCCAGGGTGACTAAAACACGAGAGCCAGAATCACACATAAAGCAAAGTAATTAATAATCCCCGCCAGCATCTATTTACTGACAGGGCACATTTGTTGGGTTGCTTCCTGTAGAAACATGCCTTCGGTGAAATGGTTTACAATGGCCTGAAAAAGTCGGCCTGCGTTCAGATCCGCAAGCTTTTGTGCCTCCCGGGTGCTGCTCTTTCTCAGCCGTCCCTGAGAAAAACCACACAGGCCGTGTCTCAGGTAACTAGAACCCCTTCCCCAGGTTCTCCTGCCTCAGTCCCACGAGATACAGTTCCCTAAACTGGATCGATACCCAGCGAGGAGACACCGCCTTAACTTTTGTCAGGCATTGTTTCAGCGATGTTTACCCAATGTGGAGAGTTGTCCCCAACAGATGGCCCCAGTGGTATGACTGGCTATCCAGTTTCTGCTCTCTTGTTGAGAGAGTTATAACAAGAACATTGTACACAGTGCTGTGAAATGCCCTGAGTTACATTCTTGGCGGACATATAATATTTTCCTATAAGGCTCCCAAGACACGTAGGCCTGCACATTACCACATAATAATATCGACACTTTCAGTGATGTTTGAGATTGCATTTACGCTCATGTAAATGGTTCTTTTTTTTAATCTTCACATTCATCTCTAGTCGTGCACCCCCCCCCCCCACACACACACACACACAATTAAGGACCTGAAGCTGTTTGAACTGAAGAACAAAGACTCCACTTTTGAAGGAACAACCTCTAAAAACCTCCCCTCCTGTACTTATTTCCAATACACCCAAAGAAATTTTTACTTAGACACAGACATGAGCTCATAGGTATTCTACACCCATCCCCCTCTCCCAAACGCACACATACCCCCTTCCCCCATTCCTTGCTGGCCCTCATCTGGTAGTGTTCAGGCCTTGTGCTCTGCCGAGAAATCCGATCTTCCCTTTGGGTTTCAGCTATAGCACAGCCTTACAGAAACCGAGCTTACAGGTCTAATATGTAAGCACCACACACATCACGCGGCCTAAATGCCATACGGTGTCTCTTTCTCTTTTCTGTGATCCGTTTCACAGGCCTGCTGTAGGTTGTCAATACGAGAAGGGTGCAATTAAGCCTTAAAGGAAATTTCTACTTGCTCCAGGAATGAAACACACAGAACATAATCTCAGCAAAGGAAACTCATCCTTGGCTAAAAACCCCTAAGAAGCCTGGGGCTGGCTCACATACAGATAGGCGTTACCTCTCTGTATTTACTTCCTTTCACTCCCCAGAACCCAACCCACCTTCCTCCTCGTCTTCTCTAACCCCCATCTTTATCACTGCATTTCTCATCCTTCACCCCCACTCTGCACCCCCACCCCATTACTCCATCACGTGACACATACTCATTATTTTTCTCTATAACATCTAGGCCTGTCTGAAATCAGACCCACTGAAAGAGACCACAAGGTAGGCCTATAGGGTTAAAGTGATAAACACATTAGTTTTTCTAGTTCATTGTAAGTACAATCAACAGTAGTCAAAGGGCAAAGCTATTAATGACCTTCTGCTGCATGACCTCTCCTTGGCCATGTTTTGAGTCCACAGCTGAATGATCCACAAGAGGGAACAAGGAGGGCTAATTACACTTTCAGTATGGTCAATTATCGCCACCTAGTGGCCAAAGTGTGAATAACTGGTAGCCTACACTACATGGACAAAAGTATTAGGACAAACCTGTTTTTTCAGGGTTTGGTCTAGGCACCTTACTTCCAGTGAAGGGCTTAATCGTAATGCTTTAGTATACCAACACATTTTGGACAGCACCATGCTTCCAACTTTATGGACACAATTTCTACTCCAGCATGACTGTGTCCCAGTGCACAAAGCAAGCTCCATAAAGACATAGTTGGATGAGTTTGGTGCGGAAAAACTTGACTGTCCCGCACAGAGCCCTGACCTCAACCCCATCCAGCACCTTTGGGATGAACAGGAACGGAGATTGTGAGTCCGGCCTTCTCATCCAACATCAGTGTCTGACCTCATAAACGCTTTACAGAATGAATGGGCAGAAATTCCCACAGAAATGACAAAATCTTGTGGAAAGCCTTCCAAGAAGAGTGGAAGCTGTTAGAGCTGAAAGGGTTGGGGACTGACTCCATATTAAAGTTTATATACTTGAATGTAATGTCATTAAAGTCCCTGTTGGTGTAACGGTCAAGCATCCCAATACTTTTGTCCATATAGTGTACCACAGGACTATTCAGTCTTATCTAGATCTTGTCTGCCCAGACATGTAGAAGCAACCCGGTTCCATGGATTTAATCAGAGCGATCCTTTCAGTTTGCTGAAATGAAAAAAATCCAGTTATCTGGAAACCTCCCCTGCCGTCTGTCATTTAAGTCTATATATCAAACGGCAAACCAGCATCTTGCACTTTATAGCACATTGATAGTTTTATTACATTTTACGCACTGTACAGATCTTGCTTGCTTGTAATGTTTGTAAAAATTAGCTCAGTTTGAATTGAATGTTATTTTTGTTACCTTAGTTTGGCTTTCCAAATGTATCTCATTTGAATTGTGCTAGAACTACTGTCTTACAGATCGACTCAGGAGCTAATTTCACAACATGTTATACTTGTAGAACTATGCATGTGACAAAGAATCTTGAATCCTGAACGCTGACTCTTTTTGGGTTAGATTGGACACCTCTGGCCCAGGCACTGATTGTTTCCAAAGTAGTTTGCTGTATGTGACCAGTTTCTCCAGTGTCCCAGATAACCGGATGATATAATATTGTGGCATGACACACTGAGACACATAAGGCAACACAAAAAAGTAGATAGCCGTGTTTGATAAGACAGTAGGATGCTGGTAGAATGAGGTCATACTTCTACCCTGTAGTACAGCACATAGAACATGATGGAAATTATGATCTACTGGATAAATGTACACTGATATGAGTAGGATGCAGTATGCAGCATTATTTACCACACTCTCTTCGTGGAACAAGCCAGTGGAATATGCATTATACAGCTGTAATGGTTTAGTCCAAGGTTAATGTGTATTATATATTTGCTCAGTTCAGCAGTCAGATTTTAATCGTGTTTAGCTTGCCTTTTCCATAATTACCTTTTAACCATCCTGTAGCTCACTGTTGGTCATATTGTGATCTAAACCACATTGACAAGTCTGTTTGTCCTAAATGAAATCACATTTTTGTATTTACAGAAAAGATCTGGGTGACATATTGACCTAGAGTTTGTTAGAAACATTCTTCTCAGGGCTCCATTTATAAACTACTGAAGCAAAAGGACTATTCCTGTTATGACATTCCAGACAGTGAAAATAAATTACAAGCAGGTTTTTAGATGTATTTTGTGTTTTTTAATAGGAATCCATTATCTTTACTCTCAGACCCTCAGTCAGCAGCTTAGATGAGTCTATAGCTGTTGACTGTTAGGTTCCTATAATTTAACACACTCAGTAATTGTTGTAGACTAAAAGGTGATGAGTCAAGTGACCTTAGACCGTCCAAAAAAAGAATAAAACCCTAGTGGATCAACCGTGTGGGTGTATAAACTTTTGCACATTCCCTATTACAGGTGAAGTTCGCGAGGAAATGATGAAAGCTAAAAATTAACAAAGTGGAAAAAAACCCCACATTATTATTTCAACATTTTATTTAAAAAACAAGACAAAAGAAAAATAATAATCTTTCTATGTCCACAAACCATCTGGACCAAATTCCCTCCCCATGTTCAACAAAAATGGGAAAAAAAACCATATAGATTAGAAAACAACAAAAAAAAGAAAAAACAAGAACAGGAGTGGCCAACGGGTGCTCTCCTCCAAGTGCGTTCAGCTGCCTTACGCAGCAAAAAAAGATGCAGTGGCTAGCTTCACGTCCTGGAGACAGCATTGCCTTCACACTGCCAGATGCTATACAACACAGCGGGGGGCCCGACTCTGGTCCTGGAGGGCCGCTGTTCAGCACAGTGTGTTAGTTCCCCTCCTCAAACACAACTGATAAACCAGGAAAATAACAGGTGATGTGAATCAGGAGTGTTTAAGCAGGGAAATCACCAAAGTTTGCTTTTACACTGCATGATACTGACTAGACAAGCTCTTTGGTTCCTGGTACCTTGTTCATAATCCACTGCAGTTTGTGCCCCTCAGTGTAGATTGCGGCCCTGCAAGAAATTGCCATGATGTCATCAACGCAACAAACAGTTGCAACGGAGAATACTAAAGGAGATCCTGTGTCACACGACAACTCTTTCTGACTAATCAGTAGTCTGCAGTGTTCTCGTGTCACGACCTATGCAGCTTGCTTGCCACCACGACTGAAAAAGGCAAGTCGAGTCGGCACCATGCAGTGGAAAAGTGACTAGACTGTGCTGGACTGAAGCTGGGCACCCCTGCAATAGAGGAAGATTCAGATAGACATTGAGAAATGGCAATGACAAACGTAATAATTTGTTAAAAAAAGACAGCTAAATGTGCAGTATCATTGTGTGCAATCACTGTATTTGTTTTGTGTTGATAAGCATTGCCCCTGAGTGCTGATCAGAGATCATTCTTATATTATTAAATAAGCTCACATCTGAGGCAGGGGAATCACAGGCTAACGTAGGCTTGCTGCCCTCTGTATTGTGTGTGTGTGGCTAAGTAGAAGAACAGCTTTCAAAAATTGCAACGTGGGGTGGGGGGGAAAGACAAACCCAGACCAATCCAAACATAAAATTGAGACATGCATCTGAAAACCACTGATCCTACACATTACAACACAAGGGTTTCCCTCTGCAGCTCACAGTGTGCAAATCTCAACACAGTTGTTTTATGCATACAGGGAAAGCCTATCACACACTTCCTAATACCAGAAAACAATTTATATATATATAAAGCCCCTCAAATGCTAACATTGTATCAAAAGCTAAAACCACAGTTTATTCCTGTATGAACATCGGTATAAAGGTGACTTGGGACTACTAACATGAGTGGGGTAGGCATCTATCAATATCGCTTTCGTCATGTCACTTGCAATGACGACAGAGAAAATGTACGACGGCTCGTAAATGTTCTCTTTGCACTGTCACTCTGTTCTGCACAAGTGAATCCCACCCCCAGTGAAGCAATGCAGTGTCAATAAAGGGAAAAAAAACCAAATAAATTGGCAACATGCTCTACAGTTCAACATCTGAAATGATGGGGAAACACGAGAATTTACTCTGAGGGTTTGGGGCGAATCGCAACATATTCCAATATCAGTCATTGCAACACAGCACATATCCAGAGTCCAAGTGTATAAGGGAGAGACAGACAGAAAGGAAGGGAGAGAGTGAGAGAGCAGTTTGGGAGGAGGAATATTCTGTACATCCCTCCTACCTTATCCTATATCTTTTTTTTTTTGCCTCTAACTCCCTCAGTTGCAGCAGCCCTGGCGGAATATCGCTTTGATCCAGATGGTTTTTCCATTTCCCTCTGAGAGAAGCACAAAAGGAAACAGAAGAAATAAACGTCATACATACAAAATTAAGATTTAAAGAGAAGAGAGCTGCAGTAAAGGTCTAGTCGTTCCAATAGCCGCCAGTCTGTTCCTGGTACACCTCAATAACATCCTCGTCCTCCATTCCCAGCTGCAACGAGAAAGACAGAGACAGAAAGACATTAATAAAAATCGCACCCCGATATTCTTGATCACTTATGTATTTAGAATATTATGGAACACCAAAGAAATATGAAATGATATGAAAATGATCTTTAATTCATTTACAAAAAAAATGGCTTGTTTACTTGTTGATGCTTTGTCTCATTTAAGCTATTACTCTATCACAATTGAAGTATAGCATTAAGCTATTGCAGCTACTCATTACTTACGAGTGTGGAACAATGTATGTGTGATACAAGGAGTCCCATAAAGCTGCTAGCCAGTCAGTCACTACAGGCCTTCCACCCTCTGTTAAAGGCCCCAGTGTGACTGTCCCTCTTGCTCTGCCGGCAGTTACTCCACAGATGTACAACTACTTAAGTCTAACTTTCTTGAAAACATGCAGCATGATTAAAGTTGGACATTTATACCTCTTTGGGGGTCTGGTTGTCTGTGATTCTCTGTCCTTCAAAAAGAAACCTTAGAGAGTTCATGGGGACACCCTGTGGAAAATATAGGGACAGGATTAGCTGCATTTTCTCATAACAACATAATAATAATTGTGCATGTCATGTTAGCCACATGTATACCTAAAACACCAATATCTTGACCGAATAATTAAAAATTATTTTTAATGTAGATACAGCATCTTATAATCTTTATCATATTAGTCTACATTGCTTGTCAGCTGTCATAGTCAAGTCCTTCTATACTTCACAACAAATTAAGACAATCTTTTGGAACAAAAAAAAAAGATACTGTTTTATTACAATATTTGAACAGTGTTAAAATCACTAACATGTAGGCATCAGGCAGAAACTCATCAGACTAGATGCATCTGAGCAAAACACCTGACAAGGTGTTGCCATTCAATTTCATTCTGGATCAGTTCATCTCAACACCAGATATTACAAGAACTTTGTCCCATACTGTACAAAAGAAAGATGCTGCACAAGACAGAACCATGCTTCACAGAGTGATGGTGAAAGCATCACATGGATGGTTTGCTTTTTGTTATGATGTCTCACCTGTCTCTGACTGTATGATTCCTTCAGCTTCTTTAAATGTGTCGTCATCTTCACTTTGAAGTGAATTTCACTGTTGTCCTGCAATGAAAACAGGTAAGAACACACAGGATTGGGGAAAAAGTGAACAGTTTAATAGGCTCGTCGTCCAGGATAGGAGAAACAGGGAACAGGTTAGTTGGTTCATCATATCTTGATGCAATCCACAGATTAGTTGGTTTTATTTATTTACTTTTTGGGGGAGTTTCGTTTGACAGAGAAGGGATTCTAGACGTTCTTAGAATGTTACAAACTGCACTTCTCAGTTCTTTACTATAAAAAGCCTCTTCTCTTACCTGCCCAATCACTTTCAGTTTAATATACTCTCCGTCCTTCTTCTCTCCTCCATCACCTGAAGGCTTGGTCTCCTGTTGAAGAGACACGGTAAAATCTACAGTCCACACTTTTACTGAACACTGTAAACATAAGAAAAACATAACAGACTCTGCTACTTGGCTAGCTTGTAGCTAACGGGCTGCCTGTGATAACACCTGAGCACTTGCTAGCTATCTCTACAAAACAAACGTGTAAAATGTTTTGTCTTCCATTGCTAGTTAGTCCAAAAGCAAGTGCTCGGCATCCCAACACGACAGCCACAACTGAGCAGCTGGCGCACAAAACTGTTTAACTTTGTTTTCTGGGCCCCTAAAACGTCCATGCTAGCATGCTAACCTGCAGGGTTTTACACTGGAATGTGAAGCTAATTAGGTAGCCAGCAGGCTAACACGCCCCTAAAATATTGACTACAACATTAACAGTTAAAACAGAGGTGAAGAGTCTGATATAGTTTACAATAATACATAAAATACAAGGTACAGGCGAGGCGAGTGCCAGTTAGCTCACGTTAGCCAGCTAGCAGCAGACTCCTTCAGCCTGCTAACGGGAGTGAACGGGCCTGCGTGTTTTTGTATTTCAGCCTGTTTGTCACAGCCTGCTGCTCATCCCCAGCTCCACAACTCTCCCAGAAACACACACAAACACTCACCGTGTCCGACATGCTGATCCACCACGCTCAGCACCTTCAGAGGATTATTTTTTATTTACAAATGAAAGTGTGGCTGTAACACTGGTTATGCTATCAGCTGCCTGCCTGCCTCCCCCTCTCTCTCTCTCTCTCTCTCTCTCTCTCTCTCTCTCTCACACACACACTCACTCCCTCACTCACTCTCACAGACACACACTCACACACTGCTGACCTCCC
>JBBIGA010000106.1:1896352-1917006 GCA_037576975.1 Alestes dentex | reverse complement strand
ATTTTGTGAGGTTGGCTTATGAAGCTGTGTCTTCATTCCATTTTCTTTCTTTGTTAGTGATGTAAAAGTGTACGACCCCTCCGGTGACTCTACGCTCCCCTCTTCCTCCAAGAAGAGGAAGGCAGAAGAAGAAGAAGAAGAAGAGGAGGTAGAGGTTAAGGCCAAAAAAGTAAAAAAAGAAAAACTAACAGAAGGTGAGACACCGCTACACCCTATTCCGTCAAAGTAGCTTAAATGGAGGGTCTTCGCTTAAAATATTCTTTTTAATTCAGAACATTAAACCCAACCTTCAGCCATGGTTGTGAATCAGAATTTAGCTTATTCTGCTGAAGGGGTAGATCAGTGATTCCAGCTGTTTTACAAGTCTCTTGTGATATAAAAGGGATGAGAAACACAACACCACATTAAACAAAAATGACAGGATTACTTTTTTCCATTGCAGAAACTGAAGCTGAAGCAGAAACAGAGACGCCCAAGAAGAAAAAGAAAAAGAAGAAGCATCAGGAAGAGGAGGAGGAACCCAAGACTGAGGAGGAGGAGACGGCAGTCAGTCCAGTTGAAGAGGTGAGGAGTTTGATGACTGCAGTTTGTGTTGACACTCCTGTAGGGCAGCTGTGATTTATTATACTTAGACAGGCGTGGTTATCAACTAACAAAAATTCACATCTACAGACAACAGAGAAAGAGGAGAAGAAGAAGAGAAAGAAAGAAAAGAAACGTGAGGCTGAGGAAGAGGCCAAGGAGGAGGAAGAGGAGACAGCAGTTAGTCCTACAGAAGAGGTAAAAGATTCATCACATGTTAATCTGTAAGATTTGCACATTTAACCTGTAGATTGTCTGTTCAAAGAGAGTAAAATTGGAAATCTGTATTGGGTCAATATCAGCAGAATACTGGGCGGGGGGAAAAGAGTCATTTATTACTAATCCTGTTTAAAAAAATCTAGCCTGAAATAGGTCACTGCTGTTGGTGTTATGTTTTCCCACTTTGGAGTAGTAGTTTGAGCATGATGGCGTACACCCGGGCGAGTGTCCCAATATTTTAGTCCCCCACGGAACGTGCTCGCGGCTTTTCTAGGCGGGGCAACCAGCAATCTCCATGAAACTTTCGTTAAACTGTTTTACAAAAGGCACCCCATATTGAAGTCAGGTAGGACAACAAATCACATCCGCCCAGTGTGATAGTGAAATAGGATATTGTTTAGTGGTATCGGTGCGTGGTATCGGCAGTTCAGGTACGAATATAAGTATGAGTATTTTAACGAAGTATTGGCCCGATACTGGTATCGGTATCGGTGTGACCCTAGTAATAGGTAATTAGTAGGTTGTAGAAAATGTTTTAATGCTGGTGGAGAGATTAAATTTTTAGTATCAAACAGAAAACTTATGTGCCATGTTTATAACTGATAGCACTGTTCTGGGCTTAAGGCAGGGGTGTCAGATCTTATCCAGAAATCACCCTTCCTGACACCCCTGGCTGAAGGTTTACTGTGGTAGAAGTTGGTAGGACACATTACCACTTTTTTCCTCTCACGGTTTTCCTTTTCCTCCCTCAGACGACAGAGAAGAAGAAGAAAAAGAAGAAAAAAGCTAAAGAACAGGAGGGAGAGTGAACAGAGACTATTCCCCTTCTTTTTTGTCAATGTTTTCTTGTATATTAAATTTTTTGTTTTTGGAGGACACATGGTGGCCACATGTGCCTGGCCAAATTAACAGTGACCAGCTGCAAAGGACTGCTGTTTTTTGTTTTGTTTTGTTTTTTTTTTTTAAGCAAAAGGTGATTTCATTACTTTTAACTAAGATAAAAGCCTTATTGTCATTGCTCAATTTAAAGAAAAGCAAATCAGCGTCCACTGATAAGAATCTCTCACCCGTTTATAGAGCCATTAGTATCAGTCTGTATCAGGTGCTACATATAGGGCTATTCAGTGTTTTGTATACTGTATTTTGGTTTAAAAAAGAATGCAAGTGAAAGTATTTGATTTTCATTGTCACGAAACTGGACTGAAGTGAAAAGTATCTAAGAGAATCATTAAATGTCTATTTGCCTCACTGCATTCCATGTTACCACTGGTCTGACTGAATGTACCAAACACTTGATTTAGTGATGCTTACAATTATGAATGGAAAGGGTCAGTGTTCCTATCTTACCTAAATCATTTGGTACTTTTAAAGAAGAAAACACAGTTAGAAAAGGAAGAGGCTTAAAAATGTAGCCACGACAAACGGCTATTATTTTTGATGTAACATAGACCTGCTCTGTGAGAGAAAGTCACATTCCTCAAAGGCTGCTCCCCCAACTCCTCCACTCCTGCTTTGGTTAGCTCAGACCAGTTCAGGGAGTGTGGCCAAAACAGCATAAATTCACCAAGCCAGCAGCATGTGCTGGTCCTAATGAGCTGGACGTAGTCGAGTGGCTGTATTAATCGTCAGCAGATGGAACCAGATGTTTTGCTCCAAATTTTTCAAGCCTTTAGAGAAGTCTAGCAGTTGTTTGTGTTGGTTTTCTTGAACTTTTTTGGATGGAAAGCTGGTGCAGTGAATGAAAATGTGGCCTTATCTGTAAATAGAAGTTTATAGGACTGAGATTTTCGCAGATTGTGTTGTGGAAATTGTAATATTCACGTTTGTAGTAACTGAGTAAAATGATAAATGTTGATACTTCCAGTCCTGCCCTGGTCCCATTTCCTTTTGAAGAAGATACATTTCTATGTGAAGTATTTTATTAAATTGTTTTAAAGGGACCATGTCATGGAAAACCAAATGTTGGTTAGTGTGTGGTTTGCTGAAGTTTCAAACTGAATCACCAATGATGCCACAGCCATCTGTGGCCAGGAGCACAATTATTTGTCCAATGACCAAAAAAAACAAAAAAAACTGGTGGCACTCCTTGGGAGGAAGCACATGATGGCCTTTCCCCTCCCAGTGTTGGGTGCTCTAGTAGTCCTGGGGGAGTCGGGATGTACTGCTCACTCAACCAGCCCATATACAGAAAGCCATTTCTAATTGACTTTTTGTGATGTCATAAAAACCCTCTGTGTTCTACAGGTTATCTTGCACTGAACCTTTAAGAAGTGTTTCAGTCCAGACCGCATGTTACATGAAGTACCAGCCAGCCAGTTGGAGGAGTGATCACTTACACATATCAATCTTGATGGCAATAATCACTTGGACATGATATTAAGGACAAAGAAAATGTTGGACAATGGGTCCTTTAATGAAATGTATATGTGATGCTGGAAAAAAAGGAATGTAGGGGTGGAATATGCAGGTACAAAGTGCCATTGGGTCATTTTTTAAAATCACAAAACACCTGTAATGTCCAGAAACAGCCTGTATTTTGTCTTTAAAAGGCCCATATAGGCAGAAGATTTGACAGTTAAATGCGAGGATTCCTGTGTTTAAGCACCCATAAATCCCTTTAAATGTATCGGAGCAGAAAGAAATCCAGTGGTTAGTTCTGATGGCAGCATGTCTGGTTGCTTTTTGCATGAATGCTGGTTTTTGCCATACACACTTAACATATCAAATAAAAGGAAACTAATGTATTGATGTTCACAAGCCGATCTCATGCACTACTATGGTGTTCCCCGTGCATTCCCAGTGTGTAACAAACAGACCTTAATTATCCTTGTGTAAAAAGGGAGGCACCAAATTTCCCTGATTTACAAAACAGCTCATCGTGTTCTTGGATGAGAAAAATATAACCCTAATTGGAGAAGAGGGTCCTAAAGAATTTCGCTGCTTGGAACCAACATTTGCCCTCGTTTTCTCTGCCTGTAACCCTTGCCTTAGTGGAGTGATTCTTCTCGGTCCGCTCTGGCTATTAATATGAGCGAGAAGGCTTTTATCGGGCAGCCGAGCAGATTTATAGAGTCAGCCTTGACCACTGTACTATTCCTAATGGACCAGAGCCCATGTTGTGCAAGAGAAAAGACCTTAGTCTACGGATGAGAATATCCGAGGATGCTTATCTGCTGCAATGTCACGACTGAATGTGCAGGGATTACTGGCCATGAGATGGATTTGGCTGGATGCAGTATTTGTTTTATGTTTGGTATTTGTTTAAAAAAAAAAAAAAACACTTTTATACAGGAGAGGCCTGCATCTTCAAAAAGGCTTATGTAAAAAAAAAATCTGTAAAACAAATAAAATAAAAGAAAGGATAGTATGCAGGATGTGGGATCTTTAATGAACCTAAGAGGTATATATATAAAAGAAAAAAGGATTATTGGAAATAAGCGTGTAAGATCGAAACACATTAAGGTATATGGTGATGGCCTATTAGACCTAATAAGATCCACATCCAGCAAAACCACGCTGGGTGCATCGAAGATTGATGGGGCTGCACAGTAGGAAAGTCTGTTGTTATTTAAAATCATAATGAAAAGCATGGCTGGGGTTTGTTCACGATTATATGACCAAAAATTCCATCACAAATTTACTGGAATACATCCCTGCTCATTTAACTAGCATGAAAACACCGGGGGTGCCATGGAAGAGTGGTGCTTCACACAAATAACACTGTTGGTATCATCTGCCACTGTGTTATACTGTTATTAGCACATCGTAATTCCATTTCTTTTTGGAATATTTCAATACTTAGAAGAAGATCCTTTGAGTCCTGTAAGTTGTGAGGTTGGGCCTCCAAGCAAGGGACTAATTTGTCCAGCACATCCCATAGATCTTTGATTAGACTGAGAGCTGGGGAATTAGAGGTCAAGTCAACACCTTGAACTCTGTCATGTTCCTCAAACCATTCCTGAACCATATCCTGCAGAAAGAAGCCACTGCCATTAGACGATGCTGTTGTCATGAAGACATACTTGGTGTAACTGGTCTGCAACAATGCTTAGATAGGTGGTACATGTCAAAGTAACATCCATGTGAATGCAGGATGCATGACCTTTTGGCTGACTCATCTGTTGTCTTTCCTTGGGCCACTTTTGGTAGGTACTAAACATTGCATAATGGGAACACTGTCAAAGTTGCTCAGATTCTTGCACTTGCCATTTTTAAAATCTGCTTCCAACACAACTACTTTAAGAACTGAATATTCACTTGCTGCCTTACATCAACAGGTATCATTTTGACAAGGTAATCAGAGTTATTCAGAGTTATTATCTTCACCTGTTTTAATGTTGTGACTGGTTGGAGTACACATTGGTGTATTATCATTAGTAAAGTAAAGTGGCCCCTTATAGCCACACAGTGTGAACAATATAAAATTCTCTCTCTGCATTTAACCCATTCATCAAATGAAGCAGTGGGCTGCCACCAATGAGGAGCAGGGGAGCAGTGCGTGGGGATGGCACCCTCCTCAGGGGTACCTCAGTCATGATACTAGCAGTATTATTTGTTTTTGTATTTGGCGTCTGGATAATGCTTGGACTATAGATTGTAAACGCTTAAAACTTTGCTTGTGTCTTGGGTAAGAAACCCTCCGCATGTTTGAATTATTACTGAGGATTTACTTCACTAATACATGCAGACTAAATGATGTTTGTGGAATTAATGTGAGATCTTGCCGAACTGGACATGATTAAGCGGACACGGAGGGTCCTCCTCTCACGGGTGGTTGCCAAGTGTTCCTCATAACAATCCTCCCCTTCTACTAATCAAGACCTTGATTCACTCCCATTTGGTACAAGACAGTCAAATTAAACCCAAGCTTCCCAGGGCGAAGACGGGTCTTACCCTGCTGAAATGGGAAAGCTTTGGTCAAGGGACAGTTTTGGTCAAGGGAATCATATTTACTTCTATGCATTTTTATATACATATACATACATTATATATATATATATATATATATATATGATTCACTTGACCAAAACTGTGCCGTGCACATTCTTTCCAATTTCAGCCGGATAAGACCCGTCCTCGCCCTGGGGAGTTTGGGTTTAACACAGTAAACTCTCCCAGCAGAAGCTTTTCCTAACTCAGTCCGCTTTGACCTCAGCGGCATGTCTGGGTGGGCGGGGCTCATCCTGATTGGTGGATGCTCCTGTCAATCGCTCTCCAATACTCCCACAGTAGAGCAGAGAGCGCATGGGCCACTTCTGAAAAAAGAAAATGTATCTCAATACTAAATTTTGGGTTCAGTGCCATAGTTCAGGAATCAAATTGACACATTTTTACATGATTTTACACTCCCACCTTTACGAGTGATCATCCAAGTCATGTCAGGGTCCAAAGTTCATAGATAACATATTGCTACAGAGGGAATTCCATCAAACAATTCTGCATAATTCAGTTGGTGAGATTTAAAAGTCATTTAGTGGTTTGATGTGAAACTCTCAGTCTTAGAGAGTCACAGCAGTGATGAACTGAACTGGTCCGTTTAATGCCTTTAAAAGCTCCCTCATAGAAATTATTATCCCAAATGCTCTTGAATACACGACTTGAAGCCTGATACACTGATTTATGGTAGTTTTAAGATAAAATACATTTAGGGAGGACAGATCCATGTAAGACTTTGTAGGGGAAAAAAATCTGATTTACCTCTATTTTATCGTTTACATTAAATTGAAAAAACACACAAGACACATGTAAGCTCACTGGTTAGCAGAAATGTTGAAACATCGTCATTTATATATTAGACATAAAGTTTATCGATGACATTCCATGAAAATTTACAAAAGTGCATTCTGTTGCCAAACCATATCTATCCATCTATCATACAGAGGCTCATTTATTATTCTAAGGGTGTAGAGGATCAAGCTGGGTCAACAAAAAAGTATTCAACCTTTACAGGATGAAGGTATCCTTCAGCTCTTTGCCGTGCTGGCTGGTCACAGAGACTTCGCCCCTGGTCCAGCGTCTCGGTCAGGTGAGCGATGTAATTGGTGGCCAGGACCAGCACGTCCAGTTTGGAGAGCTTTGTGTCTGGAGGCACGGACGGCAGGGCGGCCTGGAGGCTCTGGAAGGCCTGGCGAAGGTTCCGCACTCGACTCCTCTCTCTGGCTGCACTTTCGGGGGAATTCTGCCCCTTCGGTGGACTGGTGTGCGCTCCAGACCTGACCTGAGGGATGAGGAGAAAGTGAAGTAAAGTGGCTCCTTCTATTCACGCGTGAACACTCTGCACAGTGTAACAATGTGAAATTCTAATGTAACGTAATTATATATAACAATTAGGGCTGGGCACGTTAACATGTTATTATCGCATTAACACATTAACTTAACGTCAGCAGCTCCACGTCTCGGCTGTCGTCCGGGAGGGAAAAGTGTATATATATAGTAAACCATGCTAATTCGCGATTCAGAATTTGCGGCCTCAGTCATTTGCGGAAACTGCAAATATTCTCTGCATTTTTGTGCTTTTCTCTTGGCAATATATAATTCGTCATGCATTTTAGTGCTAAATTATTAAGAAAATTTTAATTTACTAATTTTGTAACATAAATATTAATGTAAATTCAGCCACATTTACATATAAAATGTAACTATAAATCTTTTGGTACTGTTGAGAGAACACAAAGGAAGTGCGTCTTGGGATGGCGGAATACCGCTGTACTCAGAGGCGGGAGGTTTGAAAGTAGCCAGTCCGAGAACGTTATTCATTTCTCCTTGCTGCTGATTGGCTGCTGCCCTTTGACGCATCTCTGGCAGATGCAGTCCAGCATTCCCACATCAGAACAGTTTCCCACATATTCTCCAGTGTTTCACTGAGTATTCTCGTGTTTTTCGTTTTGTTCTTCTTAAAGCCCTTTATTTTTATTAATAAAATTTATAAATTAAATTAATTTATTACTGTATTTACCTGCTTATACCAAAGAAAAATGACAGCGCATAACAAAGAAAATGCCCGTTCATTAATTACAGTACTGTCTACACAGGGGTAACGTCGGTATTTACATTCTAGCACTGCTGGAGACAGCAGTTCAGTGTAAACTGTACAGTACAGATACGTTACATTTTCTTTAAGGGTAATGTATTTTGGGAGCATATTTGGGGGCATATTTAGGGTTTACACTATAAAAATAAGCATTTTCAGGCATTTTTTTTACCACATCACAGCATCGTGGTTTTTCACTATACGCGGGTGCTCTTGGAACGTAACGGGGGGTTACTGTATATATATAGACACCCAATATGAACAAAAGTATTGGGACACATGACCTTGACACCGACAGGGACTTTAATGACATTGCTTTCAGATACATAGACTTTCATATGGAGTTGGTCCCCATTTGCAGCTGCTATAATGATTCTGCCCCCCATGCTCCACCCCCAAAGCTCTAACTTTGGTTTTATAATTGAGTTGATTACATTAATGTTTAAGTTGAGATTCACAAGATATATTTTAACTGCGTAATGTTAAAAGTGCAATTGCTGGTAAAAAGCACCTAATTTGTTTAAAGTGTTTACAAACCAAACGTTCTTGTACTTTTGTTCATATAGCAGTACATTAAAAATAATACCCTTCTTTTGAATTCATTATTTAATTTTGCGTATAACATTGTGAATAATCTTGATTAATCACAGAAAATCATGCCATTCATCGGAATAAAAAATGTTAATCGTTGCCCAGCATTAATAACAATACTTTTGGAAGAAAAGGCAAAACAAACACATGAACTGTGTACACTTAGAGAGTGGTAAGATGTGTACAAAAAAACCCTCAAAAAAATGATAGAAAGTATGCCAGGGTGAGATATGCATACAGAAAGTTCATTTATCCACTCTCTCCACAAAATCTGGTCTTAAGGGTTGTCTATATTTCACCCATTTGGTCCAGAGTTTGACAAATGCCAAAGAGTGAGAGATATCTTTTCCATAATATAAATATCAATTCCTATATCTATCCACTCTTGTATTGTTGTAACATCTTGTGTTGTTGTAACAAGCTGTTTTGCTAGCAGATGTCAAAATACAAAAGAGGTATATATCGGATCTCTTTATATGAAAATCATATTTACTGTAAAGGTACATCAGTATTAAGTGATTTTTAGTGAAACTCTGTCCAGTAGGGTTTTACCACTGGACTATCCTAAAATGTGTGCCAGTGATTAGCCTTCTGGAATCCACACTGTCTCCAGCAGTCAGAATCCTCTTGACTCGCATGTGCTCTTTGGTGTACAATTTCTCACTGTAATTTACAATGATTAAGGTGTTTTTCCCCATGAACTAGAACTATGAGTTCTGTTGGTTTGGTTGTTTCTGAGGGTCCAGTCAATAAAAGAGCCCGACATTTACATTTGGTACAGAAAGTAATCTGTAATATTTGAAAAATACACTGTTTAGACAAATGTGACTGAAATATCTACACAATAGTGACATGTTGAAAACAATACATCATTAAAGGTCAAGCTTTTTGTGAGGATTTTTACATTTAAAAATGCCCTGTTATTTATCTGTTAAAGGTGCATCCAATAATTTTATTTAACTTTGGGGACCAGTTTTTCAGTATGTTAGAAAGATTCCTCATATTCTGTGGTTAAAAGTGTCCATATATTCAATATATTTGAGTTTGTCCAGTTTGGAAATGTTGAGGAAGAGTTTTCTAGGGAAGTGGTGGAGTTTTGTTAAACTGTACCCTCTTCTAATTCTTTTATATTTTTCTAAATTTGGATGTACACATATGCAGTATATACTAGAATACTGAGGATACATAATCAGAATGTAGGAATTAAGCACTTTCGTACGGAGCCCTCCAGGTGACGTGTAGGGAAAAAAAGAACGTTTGCGAGATCTCGCAATACCTTTTGCGGGATCTCGTAAAGTTGGGGGGGGGGGACTTTTGTGAGATCCCGCAAAACGTTTTGCAGGATCTCGCAAAGTTGGGGGAAAAAGTTGAGAAAAAAATACATTTGCGAAATCGAGCAAAACTTTTTGCGAGATCTAGCGAAGTTTTTACACAAGCTAATATACTTCCGGGCTAGTTTGGCAAGACAGCTACACGGAAACTTAAAGCTTCATGTAATTCCTCTTTCTTCATACGTAGTCCATGTTCTATGCATTTGGTGTACATCCACCGATACCCGTGGAGTTGTCCAGAGTACTGCAGTTGGTTGCTAATGAATTCAACCAGAGTCGCCAATTCAGAGTACACTTTGCGACGAGTGTGTCCGTTTGCACTAAGAACCCTCTTCAAATGCCTTAGACTTAGGTAAAAGTCGTGCCTACTGAGAAGCACTGATTGAATCTCTTTATATTTGAGGCCTATCTCAAAATAAAATTCTACAAGCCTCTGCATTGGGTGTGCGCGCTCCATTATTGCGGCTTCAAGTAGCTGTCTAGCCAAACTGACCCAGAAGTATATTAGCTTGTGTAAAAACTTTGCGAGTGATGAAATGTTTACTGTAGGCCTGTAGACCGTTAAAATCATTTTCCTACGGTATCAATCCCTGAACTCTGTCTTTAAAACGTATCCTAACGGAACAAAAGTATGGAGCCCCCCAGGTGACGTGGAGAAAAAAAACAAGTACTTTTGCGAGATCTCGCAAAACTTTTGCGGGATCTCGCAAAACTGAATGAAGAACGATCATGAGCTGAATAATTTAAAAGCAAGAACCATTTCAGAGTGGAGGTTTAGGCACTCACATCTGATCTCCATAATACACCCTACAAAATGTATTTTTTTGAGAAATACTGTTTCAATACTTTCCCACTAAATAAAAAATACAACCATTAGTGCTTGTTTATTAACTCATTTTTATCACATATTTTTGTTACAACACCGTAAAGTCTTGTCCTTAGCATCTCTCCACTCTCACCCCTAAACTCCCTCCGTCACCACCGCTCCCTCCAACAGCCCCCTCCACCAAACACACATACCCTTATTTGGTTTGAAGATCCTTTAAGTCCTTTAATTTGTCTATAAAACTGTGCTTGGCTGCGCTGGTGACGCCTCCAGGTAAGAAATATCCAAAAAGCTCCAAATCCAGCGAGTATTTGAAGGGTGAAGTAGGCAACAATATTGAAGTCTGTAATCAAAGCTGCCGCTTTTTAAAAAACTATTTTATTTTTTCAACCAGCAGAGAGAGGACAGAATAAAATGATGGAATGGTGGATAAAAGCCCTCAAATTTAAATATTAAGTTTAAGTAAATGTAAAAAGATTTAATTTGGGGAAAAAAAATAAGCAAATGCTTATTATAAGCAAAACATTCCAGAATCAGAGCAGTTGAATGGCCACTCTCATATCAGTGGACCACGAAGCATCAATGCAATTTTATACCAATAACAATTAGTGTTTTGTCACAAACTAAAACTTCACTAAGCCTGTGACTTTTTTTAAACTACTCTTTTAAAACTAAAGGTGCCAAAACAATGCGACACATTGTAGCTTTTTTGTTTACTTTAAACAATAGTTGAACCCTTTCCAGCTCATTACAGATCATAGATTTTTTTTAAAAAAAACTGAGCCATGCACAGTTTCTTCATCATAAGAAATAAGCATTTAACCATTTAAACATTTTAATGGTTCTCTGAATTGTCTTGGTTCTGTATGTCACTGGTACTTCAGGAGGGGTTGTTGTCTATGTATAGCCAGCAGGTTCCTGATTTTATTATTATTTTTTTTTTAATGACCAGACATGACTAGGGATTATTATATAGTGCCAATTACTCCTACAGGAGCTTTATTCTGAGCCAATAGTTCAAAATATTTTCATATAAGATAAAGTTCTTTCTTATCTTATTTATCCCAAAGGAAATTCTTTTGTCATAAACATGCTCAATGCAACAAGATTATAATACGTATAACATCATGCATCACAATGTTTTTCTGAGTTTTGATAGATTGATGAGGTCTGATTTTTTTTATGATTTATCATTTTGAGCCTTTTACAATCTTCAGTGCACTTCACCCAATGAGTCAGGACTGATTATGCTTTCTGTTGAATTAAACTTGTAAATCAAGTTTCTGTTGAATTAAACTTGTAAAAAAAAAAAAAAAAAAGCATTAACGCACATCATGAAATGATAACAGGGGCAGAATACCATGCTGCCCACCCTTCACTAACATACTAATATCAACTACTTTTAAACCTCATCAACTTATTCTAACCAGGTAGTTAGACTGTTTCTAAAATAATTTAAATTTGATCTATAACATAAAATAAACCACAACTAGATTTGACGCGTTGGGATCCATGGAACGTTTTTTTAGGTCCCCGTCTGAAAATGTTAGAGGTCCACTGCTAAATGTAATCATTGCCTTTACCAAAGGATGTATGGCCGACCCCTTTTTGGTGCCGTATTGAAGTTTTTTTAAGAATCAATACTTAAAACCATTAAGAAGAAATCATGAATGTTCGTGAAAATAATTCAGCCATGCAAAGATCCACCAAATAGTTTTTGAGTTGTCACGGTTTGATATGACCAGTACTTTACTGAAGAAGCACTTTTTAAGAATGTAAAAGAACCTCTGGATGGTTATTTAATTGAGCAGATTTGAAAAGAAGATGTGTGAATGTGAGGAATCTCAACTTAGTATAAGTTCCTGAGGCCAAGAACAATTCAGAAACCATTTCTACTTCACGTTCTCAGTCCTTCTTCTGGGTTACCTGTTGGTAGGGGTGAAACTGATGGTTGTTCTACTCACCCACTTAGGCTCTTGGTGCGCTGCCTGTCTCATGCATGGCTGTGTCCACCGTAGGGTCCGGTGCAGTCCTCTCCCTCCCATCTCTCGCTGCTGCACAGACAGAGCCTCTTCCTTAACCCTGTTCGCCATTGGGGAAGTACCAGCACCAAGTAGCTTCACTGTGGTAGCGCCTGGGGGATCACTGATGAACGAAGTAGATGGGGGCTATGATCCTCTTCTCTGCGGAGCTCAGGCTCCCTCCCTTTTGCCTTATCTAATGAGGTAATGTGGGGATCTTCAAGCGGGTTCGTTATCTTCCGGCCCTGCCTCCCCCGGGTGCTCGCTGCCAAAGGGAGCTAAAGCTCAGGGGAGTTGCAGGGTGTCCCCGGGAGGGATGGAGGGATGGAGGGGGGTGCTTGGGAAAAGCAGAGGCAACCCTCTGCAGCTGCAGGCCCATCCCAGACGCAGCCTTGACCCCACTGGCCCGTGCGGACAAAGTGACCTGAAGCCGATGAACTCACAGAGCTGAACGTGTCAACATGGTGGGCTTCATTCAGACATGCTGTCTTAAGCTACATACTAATGAATCACATTCATGAAACTTCTGACATTTCTGATTTACGATCATTTTTGGTCTTTTGCATCCAATTGCAGTTGAGTACTTGACCCTAAAGCTTTAGAGATGCTCGCTTTAGGTCTCCACTCCTGTAGTGCATGCATGGATTATTGAGTTTATAACTCATAACACATACAAAGCCAAAATGGTTCAGCACCTTCTGACCTATCAGCACTGATCAGACCACGGATCATAGCTCCCCCTCTTAGAGCATCAAGCACAGCCCGACCTGACCCTCCTCCTCTCAAGGGCCGAAGAAGTCCATCAAAACTTTTCTCAGTTTTGGCACCAAAGTGGTGGAACAAACTTTCCCTGACCGTCCGAACAGCCGAGACCCTCACTGTCTTTAAGCAGAGACTGAAGACCCTCCCCTTCACTGAGCACTGAGGAGAACATCTACACGTTCATGTCATAAACTAACTTAACTTACACAAACATCACCCACTTCACTATGTGATCTGATAGCTCCCTTTTGGAGGACTAACGTAATCTCTGGTAGAAGCTTACTTTTATAGCAACTCTTTATTATAAGTCTGAGTTTAGTAGTGTGAGGGACGCGTTTTCTTGTGGACTACAAAGCTCAGATGTACGTTACTCTGGATAAGAGTGTCTACCAAATGCTGTAAATGTACATTTAAAAGGACACAACAGTACTACATGGTTTGACTCACTGTAAGAGATGAAGCTGGGTACAGAAAACACTTACAAAACTTGAGTGGCTCCTGCAAATGGAGGTTTATTTTAAAAGAAAGCAGGGAAATGGAACAAAGTTCCTGTTTTCTTGCACAACAGGAACAGGCTTAGAACGCAGAGATTATCTGGGCCAAAACGTCCAGCTCTTCTCTGTCCTCACAGGGTAGCGACAGCACTTCTAAGCACATTATTTTGTGGGGCAATCCTAAGTACTTGCTGTTTCTAGATATAAAGGCAACTTTCTGCCTTTAGATGACTTTTACATTCTATGGTGTGTGAAGAAGAGGCCAAAAATCATAAATACATTTTTGCCCCAATTTAGCCAAATCCAAATACTGCTGCTATAAGACAGGCTGAAACTTCTGAAAACGCATTGTCATCGGACAGCCCAGCAGAGAGGAGGATTTTGCTGCTCACAGCAGGCTTATCTTTGTCTCATCAGAAATATATCATCTTCTTACTTGGAGATTATTGAGTGTGACTTGTTTTTCCTGACTTCCCCCGCCTCACCCTTAGGAGAAATAATGAGCGAAAGAAAAAATCAACTGAAGACAGATCACAGCTTCTCATCACCGTTTTCTTCTCTTTAACGGATCTCAAAACTGTCTGACTTTGGTAGTCAAGACTTGAATTTGAGCAGTGAGACACATTTCAGATGTTGTACAGGAGTCATATTTGGATCTCATGGTTTATCTGAGGATCTGATTATATTGGACTAATAAAGATCAGAACAGTGAGAGAAAACAAAGAGCATTTTAGGAACTTAAATTTAGATTAGAGGAAAGGCTCTTTCTCAGGAGCTGAATTTAATAGATTTAGGAGAAAATGGTTCACATCTCATGTTTTCTTCAGTTAGTTCTTGGAGAAATAGGCTGAACAAATAAGAGATTTTATTTTGAATTTTTCTTTCCTCTGGGAGCATGCTCGGAGGAGAATGCTAACTGCTAATTCTGTTATGTCAGCTAATAGACACGTGTGCCAGTGAGTGAGAGAGGAAAGCCAGTTGTGCTCTCGAGGACTCCTGGCTCTGGATGGCTGTGCCGTCCCCACAGACTGAAGCTCCCTGTGAGAGGGCCAACACTGGGTTGCACCACTCAGGAGGCCCTTAGCCTTTAAAGTGTCATTTTATTTCAAGGAGCACAGCCATGTGTGTCAACACTCCTCAGTTCTATCACCATCACCCAAAATGTCTTGTTTTAAGATTAATTTTACCATATTTTTTCATTATCACAGTCTGGAGTCTTGCATCATTGCCCATATAAGGAATTCTTGTCCTAAGTACTTTTTCTCTATGGGAAAAATGAACGGCACCACTATCCTATGGTCCATAAAAATATTCCAAATCTGATGCATTCACTCCCTTGTACATTTTTTCTCTGCATGCCACTCGATTCTGTCAATTACAAGGCCAAAATGTGAATAATACTACATCCATGGTATTAGGAAGCTAACACTGCTCCTGTACAGCACTGTGCAAAAGTCTCAGGCACATATGCACATTGTTAAAAGCCATTTTTCTCAGTGTGTGATAGAATTAGAATATTGTTTGTTCTTAGAATAAGTTAGGGGTGTCAAGCACTAAAAAATAACCAAACCCTAATTAATTACAAGCTCTCTGATTAATTAATGTAAATTAATCGCAAACATTTTTTGCTGTAAAAGTATTTTAAAAATGTAATGAATTTTGGCATGAGTGAATTAATAATCAACACTACAGACTTTCAATGTCTAATTTATTTAATAACTGTTTCTGCAGTGTTCACGTGCAGTAATGGTCACAGCAATCAAAAATATGACCTGAGGGGAAAATGCTTCAGCAAGAACAATGATAGAACTAAGTCCATCTAAGTGCAGTTTAAGACCATGTACATACAAGCACGGGTGTCAGAAGCATTTTTAATGAGGGGGGACCCACTGTTGCGGGGTTGCGGGAAGGGGGGGGTTGCATGGGGATGCGCGCTGCACTCAGCGTCTCGCATGTTTCACTCATACAAATTGTTGGGTGGATAGGTGCGTGGGGGAGAAACTAATGATTTTTTAAAGTTTGGCGGGCACATCACCTCTTGATATGATGGTTTCGACACCCATGCATTCAAGGCAACTCATAATCTCAGCAGCAGAGACAGTTCTGTCAGGGAGTGGCTTAGTGGGTCACAGGTAGAGGTGCTCAGGTTGTGTCTGAGAGCCTGGTCCAGTGTGGCGGCCGCTGGTGCTGGTGTCGGGCTGTTCTGGCTCGGACTGCCGGGAACGCTCCTAAACGCTTTGCGCTGAGGTGATATTTTAGATCTGCTGTATTCCAATGACACAAAAATTCCTTATTGCGTGAATCGCAGATAAGGATACACCTATCAACCGTTCCATCTGTCTGTTTTTTTAATATAAACTTTACATCCGCTGGGCCAAGCAGCGCCTTCAATTTACAGAGGACCTGTGGCCAGAACCGGACCGGGATAAAGAGTTATATTTCTGTGATTAATTAAACAAAATCAACGCGTTCATTCATCACACAAGTACCAACAAATAAGAAAGCAGTAAAAAAATATCAAGATTTGTTTCATTATTATAAAAGCAGCTGATATTGTGTGAGCTGGTGAGGAGAACACAGGTTCGGTTCCAGATTCCTGTGAAACCGTGTGAAACTCCAATCAACAGCTCCTGATTTAATTTAATGAAAGGACTGATTGAGTCAAAGCAGGTTTCTGATGGAAACTACAAGTAATACTGGACTTTCACAAGGAATGCAACGTCTGGCCCAACTTCGGTCTTCTAATGTGTTATTTATGGCTCTCTAGCTCTGTCAGAATAAATAAATCATAAAACTTTAAAATGTGATTCCGCATTTCACCACACGGTGGCAGCACCATTCTAATGCTATCTGGCTCTGCATCCGTGCCGCAAACCCACTCACTCATTTATGGCATGGCGACTGCATAGAAAAAGAGAAAAGTTGGCACTTATTTTATTAAACTCTTGAATAAGATTTGGTTTTAACTGTTGATGTTATGTACCTGTAGATGTTGCACAAACTATTGCTTCCTGAATGATTTGCTTGTTTTAAACTTTAATGTTAACAGACCACTTTGTATTCCTGATAACTCCTGTTTAAAATGTTCATAAGGCAAAGATATTTACCAAACTCATGGAAATGAGTTTGATAAATATCTTTTTTCAATGTTAACTGACTCTCCAGATATGAATTAAAGGCACAATTGTGTTTTTAGAGTTGTTCACATCTGCCTGAATGGCTTATATTTGGTTACATTGCCATTTGAAAAATCAAAGTAATTGTAACAATGAAAATTGTTTTATAACAGTGTGTATTTTCATGTAACTTTTGGGAACTATTGGCCCAGGGGCATCTTCACTTGATCAAATTTGGCCCTTTTTGCAAAAAGTTTGGACGCCCCTGGAATACACTGATAAACTCAACTCACTATTCACTATCACTATTTACTGTATAATGTTATTTTCACTTATTCTTATTATTAGTTTTATGTAGTATATTTAGTGATAAGAGCCCCACCATGGCGCAGTGGAAAGCGCTGTTGCCTCACACCTCCAGGGTCCAGGTACCCGCAACCCTAGAAAGTGATTAAGTGGTTACAGAAAATGAATTAATTAATATTTACTGCGGGGAAAAAAACACTCACTGCTTATATAAACAGTTTAAATATTATTTTCACATGTGCTTACGACTTTTCCACAGTATTGTACACTGAAATGACATTGCACGACAGTGTGAGTATATCTGATTTTAAAAAATCAGTAAAACAACTTAAAAGCAGCATTGCCAAACTGCAGTCATGAAAGGATTTTCATCATTGTTTTTGGTTTTAATATAATAAAACCAAATAAAATAAATGTGTCCTTTTCATACAAAAAATCATGAAAAGAAAGCGAAACCAGTTTCTGTAAAACTGTCCTAAACTGCTGAACAGTAAGAAGAACCGACAGGCATTACTAGCGGAAAAAGTCATGCTGAGTGGAGTAGATAGTATTCTGTGATCGATTGGTATGGCTTGTACTTTGAAACACGTGGTGGCTGAAGATCAGCACCAGCAGCTACATGTGGATTTCATAACAGAGCTTCGGATCTACACACTCTGTGGAGCAAAATGTCGCAGCTTCAAGCGAGGTTCTTCACAGACAACAAAAAGTGAGCATTTATTGACTTTGAATGTGTATGTTTTGGAGCTGAAAAGGAGAAATGGATCACGAAGACGAGCTGTCCAGCTAGCTTTACCTACCTAGCTATGGTGATTTCCCGTGGCGTCTCGTGGTGTAAATAAACCGAATTCTTTACTCCTAGGTATTTTTACTTCTGTGTACATGTAACTGTGGGCTTACGGGCTGTATAAATGCCCCTGGCCAGTGCTGTCGTTATTAAACGTGTGTAAACATTACCTTCAGGCATGTGATGGACCAGTGATTTTACCTTTTTTTGCAGATATGCTGTAGATGACGTTCCTTTCTCCATCCCAGCGGCTTCTGAAGTGACAGACCTGAGCAATGTCATCAACAAGCTGCTGGAAGCCAAGATCGGTTTGTCTGATCTTCTGTCACACTGACCCATATAATGTTACACCCCCATAATGCTTTGTGTGTAGCCTACAGTATCATACACCATATGGACAAAAGTATTGGAATACACCTGTTTTTCCGGGTTTGGTCTAGACCCTTACTTCCAGTGAAGGGCTTAATCTTAATGCTTCAGCACACCAAGACATTCTGGACAATGCCATGCTTCCATCTTTGTGGACACAGTTTGGTGGTAGGCCCTTTTCTATTCCAGCATGACTGTGTCCCAGTGCACGAAGCAAGCTCAATAAAGACATGGCCGGATGAGTTCAGTGTGGAAGAACTTGACAGGCCTGCACAGAGCCCTGACCTCAACCCCATCCAGCACTAGAACAGAGACTGCATACCAGGCCTTCTCATCCAGCATCAGTGCCTGACCTCATTAATGGTCTACAGAATGAATGGGCACAAATTCCCACAGAAGCTCCAAACTCTTGTGGAAAGCCTTCCAAGAAGAGTGGAAGCTGTTATAGCTGCAAAGGGGGACCAACTCCATATTAAAGTCTATGTATTTGTCATTAATTCCCTGTTGGAGTAATGGCCAGGTGTCCCAATACTTTTGTCAATGTAGTGGATGATGTTATTCTATTGGTTGCTCCTATAGCTTTATCTGTAACTAGCCTGATATTCCCAATTCGTTGTGTTAATGTTTTACTTTATGGGTTTACAGCGGATCACAAACATGTGGAGTTTGATTTTCTGGTTCGGGGGCAGTTCCTGCGCTCCTCTTTGGCCGGTCACATGGAGACGGAGAACATCTCAACGGTATGACGCACATAATTCATGTAATCTGATAAAGCTTGGATGTGTGTGTGTAATTAGGCTTAATAGGCTGGTATTTTGTCAAGCATGTTTTTGCCACACTGACACTGAGATGATTGTGTGTTGAACAGGAAGAAGTGGTGGAGATTGAGTATGTGCAGAAGTTCACAGCGCCACAGCCCGAAGAATGCATAATGCATGATGACTGGATTAGCTCTGTGGATGCAGACTCAGAATGGTGAGAGAGATGCAAGGGGTCTGACCAGTCATTCGTGCATGTCCTTGATGACTGCTCATGTTAATATCTCTTGTCAAAGTAGCATTACCTTCCTTAGAGCTTATGGTGTCATTAAAACTAAAAATAAAATGAAAGGCTCTGCGTCCACAGCCACTTGCACCAGCCTCAGCTGTTCTTTTCTTAGAAGGCTTTCTCGATTCCACAGAATCTCCATGTCTCTGATCTTAAAACCCCTGCCTGTGTGGAAGAACACTCAAACCTTTGGCTGTACAAGAAATTTGGCAGAGTTGTTTGCTCGCTTGCCTTTCTCACACTCTTTGCTTGTGTACGACAGGATCCTCACAGGTTCCTATGATAAGACGGCACGGATCTGGTCTCTAGAAGGGAAAGCGGTGATGACTGTCGCTGGACACGCAGACGTAGTGAAGGATGTGGCCTGGGTGAAGAGAGGTGAGATGAAAGACACTTGTGTGGTTGCTGTCACTGTGTTGTTTCTCGGTTGTTCTTATGGTTCTGGTCCTTGTTTTCTGCTCAGATGGTCTGAGCTCACTGCTGTTGACTGCTTCGCTGGACCAGACCGTGCTGCTGTGGGAGTGGAACTCGGAACGGAACAAACTGAAGGCCCGCCACTGCTGCCGTGGACACGCAGGCAGCGTGGATACCATCGCTGTCGACCCCACGCGAACGAAGGTGTGTGTGCATGAGAACATAATGTCCAGTGATGACATGAAACATCCGATAACGTGCAGCACAGATGTGTTATGAATCTGTACTGCTGCCTGTCTATGAGTCCTAACAGGGTCATGTCCCATTTGAGACACAATTGTATAATAGATGTAATAAATACATTGTTATTAATGAAGGTCTATTGGAATAAGTAATTCTTCTGCCCAGCAGTGCAGCCTATAGATTTTTCTGCCCAGCAGTAACACTCTGTAGGCTGTAGGTGTAACAGCTGAATTAATAGCACGATATTTTTTAATATTTGGAATTTGGTTCATGTGTACAGTCAGATGTGTAATATTCAGGATGCTCATATTGAGTGTTTTGTGTCTGCACAGTTCAGAAATGTAACAGTTTCTTAATGTGGTTCATTTGAAATACAGAGATTTGAAGTATGAATAATGTTTCCTCCATGTTTTTCCCTCAGTTTTGCAGTGGGTCTTGGGACAAAATGCTGAAGGTCTGGTCAGCAGGTAAGATGTAGGGATGGGACACGAGTTTTGAATATTTAAACAGTCATTA
>JBBIGA010000106.1:1836631-1864131 GCA_037576975.1 Alestes dentex | reverse complement strand
GTGTGTGTGTGTGTGTGTGTGTGTGTGTGTGTGTGTGTGTGTGTGTGTGTGTGTGTGTGTGTGTGTGTGTAGCTCCTCGTGCCCCCACTAACTGGCGTCTGGGCAAACTGCTGGGACAAGGAGCATTTGGTCGGGTCTTCCTGTGTTACGACGCTGACACAGGCCGAGAACTCGCCGTCAAACAAGTCCAGTTTGATCCAGACAGCCCAGAGACCAGCAAGGTATGAAAGGGAAACAAACACGTTTAATTTCCAGTATTTTGTTCCATTCTTAATGTGAATGAGGCTGGGTTTGTAACCTTTGTCTCCATAGAGATTTGTAAATGCATTCATATATATTTCTGTTTGACTTTATAGACTTTGTCTGACGTGTGTGTGTGTGTGTGTGTGTGTGTGTGTATTTGTGTATTATTGTCTGTCTGTGTTAGGAGGTGAGTGCGTTAGAGTGTGAGATCCAGCTCCTGAAGAATCTTTTCCACGAACGCATAGTCCAGTACTACGGTTGCCTGCGGGACACACATGAAAGAACTCTCTCTATTTTCATGGAGTATATGCCGGGGGTAAACGCCAACTCTGTTGTCATTATATGTAATACATGTAGTATGTATCTCTGTCTGTTTTTGCTGTCTTCAGAGATGTAATTTGTGTGTGTGTGTGTGTGTGTGTGTGTGTGTGTGTGTGTGTGTGTGTGTGTGTGTGTGTGTGTGTGTGTGTGTGTCCGTCCTGTCAGGGTTCGATTAAAGACCAGCTGAAGTCATACGGTGCGTTAACAGAAAACGTTACACGTAAATACACACGGCAGATCTTGGAAGGAGTATGTTACCTGCACAGCAACATGATTGTACACAGAGACATCAAAGGTGAGACGGGAAGATACTTGTTTCTTCAATACAGGCTATATAATCAGTATTCTCCTTGTTTGGTTGAGCTATTTCTATGATTGTTTTTACCACTGTTTCACTTTTTACTTTTTCTTTCCATTACTTTTATCCACCTACTTTTCTTGCTTGCTCTCTCATGCTCTTGCTGTTTTGGTCACTTTTATTTCTTCAGGTGCCAACATCCTGAGGGACTCGGTGGGGAATGTGAAGCTGGGTGACTTTGGGGCAAGTCGGCGGCTGCAGACCATCTGTCTGTCGGGGACCGGGATAAAGTCAGTGACGGGAACGCCCTACTGGATGAGTCCCGAGGTGATCAGCGGAGAGGGCTACGGAAGGAAGGCTGATATTTGGTAAAGATATTTCTTTTAACTTTTTAGATGTTTTATTGTAATCTAACAACGTTATGGAATGCTGAATATATTAAATTACTTATTGACGCACAGGTGTGCCTTCCTTCTTTTGCTGTATAGGATATTGTGGGAGATTGTGTTATTATAACTTCATGCTTTAATATACTGGTTTCTTGATCATTTTGGAGTCATTTACAAATTCCTTCATGGTAATTTTTTAGTGAAGTTGCACAGTGCTACCGTAAACGTATGCAAGATTATTTAATAGCTTTTGGAACTCTGTCTCTCTCTCTCAAAAAAAAAAAGTAACTTCATAGTAATCACTTCAACTTCAAAAATAATCATTTTGGTCTGTTTGTCAGAAAACAGAAAAACTAGGACAGAAAGATCAATCATATTATTGAAACTGCGGAACTGAAGAAATGTAGTCTGTTTTAATATACATTATCTCAGCAAGTTTTAAGAGTGGAAATTTTGCGTAATATAAATTTTGTGAACAACTTGTTGGGTCAGAAGCAGCCAACATGCATGTGCTGTGTACAGTTACACACACGCACACACACACACACACGCACGCACGCACGCGCACGTATAATCAGTTTTGATATCTCCTCTAAAGGTCCCCAGCCACCAGACCGTATCCGTTTATGAGTCATTTGGTACCAGGCGGCACAGAAAGACAGAATAAAAAATATTTTATTAATTATCAAAGTCTTAGACACAAAAAGTAATTACAGTGACCATTTGTAATTACTTTTTAAAAATTACATGACCACTTATACTTGATGTCCACGAACAAGGTGTGAGACATTCGGTATATTCACTACTTTGCCAAGCCCTCTTCTAAGGAACTTTCTATCTCAAACACTCTGTTTAGCATTTTAACCTCAAGCTTGAAAAGGTGGATATGCTGGTTTCTTGGGAAACAAAAACAGATCTGATCCTGCAATATAAATTTATGTTAGAATATTGCTCAGAAAAAAATGCAATCACATGTTTTGTTCAGTCCTGCTGAAAGAAGCTCCCCTCTTCCATTTATTCAAAGTAACTTGGCAAAAAATGAGATGTAAGGTTTTGTTCCTTATAAGAAGGAAGTCAGAGAGAAGATAATATCTGTGCAGTGTGTTAGTGCTTCAGAAACAGAAGACCTATTCTTTTGGGACCATTATTACAACAATACTCTTTAGTAACCCATTTGTGGAAAAATTCATATAAAGTGGCTTTATTGTTTCTAGTTCATGTGAGTTATGCTTTCTCTGTTGCAGGAGTGTTGGCTGCACTGTGGTAGAAATGCTAACTCAGCGACCTCCCTGGGCAGAGTTTGAGGCAATGGCAGCCATCTTCAAAATCGCTACTCAACCCACCAATCCCGCGCTCCCCGCCCATGTGTCTGACCACTGCCGCGATTTCCTCAAGCGTATTTTCGTGGAAACGAAACAGCGCCCAGCTGCTGAGGAATTATTACGGCACATTTTTGTTCACTAACCCATCCTCCCCTCAATCACTTGACCAATCAGAATGAACCCTAAGTGTCTATAGGCTCTGCCCTTTTCTAGACTGCCCCCAGCCTGCTGTTAGAGCGCCCCATTGGACCAGAGAGAACATGGGTGTGGCTTAGCAGGAAAGGGGGCTTACATTTTTATGCCTCTTGGTGGAGGACAGCAGTTTGGAACAGTTTGGTTCTGTATGAAAACATTTGCACCTTAATTTCACTCAGGGGTAAGCACCCCTTAAAACATTTGTTGTCTTCGTGGCCATTTTTGTTTTCTTTTTGTCTTGAGTTGTTATTCCTTGCAATTGTGGAGTGGGAGCCTTAGCTCTGGGGATTCTAGTCGACTCGCTGGATGAATCCGGGAGGCTGTCTGGTCCTGTCTCGACCCAGAATGTACTGTTAGCAACACGTCCGGGATGCCGTCAAGCTGCTAGAGAGAAAAGGGCAAACAAAAGGGGATTGAAAGAAAGTAAGGAGAAGAGAAGACCAGACCAACCCATCCCACTTGGCTCCGCTAAGTTCTCATGCTCTTGCACAGTTTGTGTAAACGACACACACACACTTACACACACATTTTTCTGAAGGACTATACTGTAGAATATGTCACTCACTATGCTGTACAAACATTAGTTTGCTGTACCTCTTCTCCTTCTCTTCTCTGTTCACTCTTCCTTACCAGAGAGTGCCACCGTGTTGTGCTGTAGAATCTGGCAGGGTTGTGATACCCTTTCTTTCCTCTCTTGCCCACAATCCATGTTGTTTTTACTGTGTGCCTTTTAGATTTGTAGAAGCTTTTTTCTGCAATTTGAGTTTTCGTCATCGCTGCGGTACACGCTCCAGTTTGTACCTCCATGGCTAAGCGACCGTTCTGCTACGAATCTGCGGTGTCTCTGCTCAAGCCTTTGCCTTCTCTTGTTATCCGGTTCCCCTCCCTCAGTATCAGACCGCCTTCAGGTCAGCTCCTCAAGCACTCCTTTGCCTTCCTGTAACACAGTGCCGTAGTCTTCAATCTGAACCGAGGTCAGCTCCGAAACAGGTTGAATGTCAACACATTCACCAAAGCTCAAACCCCAAGATACACACGTTGGGGTGGGTGCCTAGACAGCAGCTCAAGGTAGTGTCCCCCTCTCTCTCTCTCTCTTACTTTTCAAAAGCAAAAGGAAGATTGACTGAATACGCAAACGATTTGTGTAGATCACAAAGGTTACAGTGCCACAACCCCCATATCTTTGTACTGGTCATATTTTGGTGCAAAACTCTAGTATTATTTTATTTCTCTTTTGCAGAAACATACCATATGAAGAAAAAAAAAAAAATCATTTTTACAGTGATTTCATTCTAGTTTTAATTATAGAGCAGACCTTGAAACGCCCAGCACAAATTCATTATTCTCTCTGATGCTTAGCTGTACTTGATACGTAAGTTTGAAGTTGACCTCAGTGTCCCACAATGCCTTGACACAGCTTTTTTTTTTTTTCCACCGTCTTGTGCTCTTCTCGTCACTGCTTTACACACTTACACGGGATCATGCCCATGTGCATGTGTACACACACACACACACACACACACACACACTACTGCAGTACGCTTATCTTAGCTCTTAGCTTTAGTTTGCAGAAACGCAACACTGCTGGTTTACAGCGATTGTAAATCGATGTTAACATTCTGATAAGAAATCTCCTCTGTGCTCTTGGTACATTTTTCCTCGGTGCAGTTTTGTTTGGTGCCACTGAAGAAAATACAGGCTTTCTCCTAAGAACCATATCTTTTAACTGACATCTTTTAACACCCTTGTAGATCAGTCTGCCTACTAAGAATCATGGTTTCGCTAGAAATTTGTTCCAACTATGTACGTCACCACTTGATTTCACCAATTAGTGCACCCTTTTAAAAAGGAACCTAATAGCTATCTGCCACACCTGTATGTTACTGCCGTCCAGGCGGTGCCCTCCACGCAACGGACGTTGGATTTTCCACCCTGCCTGGGCAAAATACGTTAGGCAAGACTCTTAACACTCCGTTCCCCATCATCTGTATCTTTAAATTGTAAGCCTCTGAATAAGCGCGTTTGCCAAATGCATACATGTAAATGTATTTACCTGTTATGGGGGGAGGACAGAACACTCACAGTAGAAGCAGTTGCTGAATATTCAATGAATCTTGCAGTTCTTTGAAGAATTGTGAACTGTATTACTTTGTAATCAGAATGTTGGTTAAAACTTCAAAGAGTCAACTTTGGCAAGACATTCTCTCTTGTATGTCTTTCTGTAAGACCTGTATTGCTTGATCTTGAAGGTTGTAGTTTGGAAATCACTTTATATAGGCACCTGGTTCAGTTGCGGCCCTTTGGCTGCTGTTACAGATGTGTTTAGAATCTGTGGGCTTTTGTTCTTCTGTAAGTCTCGGAAGACATTGATTGCGGTAATCAGCAGTATCGTACAGATGTGGCAGATAAAGATGACGTTGAAATATAATAGCATATTCCTTTAACAAAGGTGAATGTGCATTGTTGGTTCAAGTACTGTAAGCGCTGAGTGAACTGAGCTCCCTGTGGTTTTTTTTTTTTTTTTTTTGGCTTGCATGCTCAGAGTGCACAAAGTGTACTTGGTGTGCCTTTTAAAGGATGCAGCTGTTTATATCCACAGTGCTACGATGTTTTTGTCAGGTTTTCAGTTATCCCTCACATACAGATTTTAAAGAAGCAAAGCAGAGATTACAATTCATAGAATGCGCCTGGAGTTTGATATAATGGGGTGTTCAGAGTGAGGCGGTCTTTGGGATAGTCTGAATGGCCGTGTAAGCAGTAGAAAGCTTGAGTGACAGCACTTTGCTCCAGTATGTGGTGATTTTTTTTTTTTTTTTTGTGGAAATTGAGGAAAAAAAAAACCCAGAAAGTAATTCTTTTTTTAAATGAACTCTTGTTGGAAAGGAACTCCATTGCCAATTTGGTGGTCGTATGTCAATAAATTTAAAAAAGGTACTCTAGTGATCACTTGGTACTGAAAGGTGGTGAGTTTCTTTAAAAAGCTGGAGCTGTGTTGAGGTTCGAATGATGATTGCTTTGTTAGTGAACTGGTCCTTTTTGCGAACTGCAGAGGCCCTCTCGTAGTCATGATTTTATGGTGGTACTGCCCTGACGCACTGAATGCTTTCATGTAGACAGAAATCAGTTTCTACCAATAGTTGGCACTGCAGCTCCATAATGGCAAGCACCACAAGCAAAGCAATGACTCAAAGTACGTTACACTCCAACAAATGTTTACAGATTTTGAACCCCAGGTGCTGAGTAGCCATTGTGTTTACTCCTGTTTATCAGTTCAGTGGAATTCCTTTCGAGTAATTCATTGTAATCAGTTAATTAATGCATGGTTAATGGACCTTGCTTCGTTGATATAATGTCAAGTGCAAGATATGGACCCACAAATATCCCTCTGTGCCGATTGCCTGGTTACTTTACTAGCGGTTTGCCCACTCGGAGCACTTTTTTTTTTTTTTTTGTTTTTTGGGACCTTTTCATTTTCCTGTTCTGCATTGCTGTCAGCTAACACAAGTCCCATTTGCCCTTCCACGTTACGTCTTTCCAGATATTGTGGACCTGGTTTGTGTCGAAAGGTCAATATTTGGCCAGTGCTGAATCTTAAAGTACTCCCATTGATTTAAGTAACTGTATAAGTGCCAGTTCTCACACCTGTAGAACTTCACTTCAGTTTAGGCCTAGACACCGTTCTCCAGTCTTTGAATACTCAAATATGTCCCTTCAATTGTCTTTTAAACCAATATTTTAGACCAGATATTCTTCCATTTGAGTCAGTGTTCTGGTCCACACCAGCTGCGCTACACAAGTGGCCTTTAAAACTCAAGTCCATCTGCCCCTTTTTCAAGTGAAGGCCAAAAAACATAGATACCCAGTCAAATCAGTTTTACTAGCTGTAATTTGTTCCCTTTTTATCAAATCCTTATATCAGTACCATTTTTGTATCTGAAGGCTTTCGTTGGTATAATTTATTTTGGGCTAATAAAACATGAAGCCTTCAAAAACCACACAGAAATTCGAATATTAACGCGACAAAGGCTTGAGTATTCAAATGATTTGGGTCGGCCCCTTTTCAGCTTTCATTTAACTTGATTTGAACGGAGAAGAAAAGCATTATTTGGTGTCTGTTGGCGTAGTTGGTGTACAGATTTACTCCATGGCGAGTTTGTGATACATGTACAATTGTCTGTCCTTTCGATGTTGAACTTTTTGCACATTTTTGAGACCATAATTTGTACACTGATTTTAATACTTTTGCCAATGAATGTGTGTGCGTGCGTTTGTGTGTATGTGTGTGATTGCATTTGTCTGTATTCACGAAAAAGTCACAGAAGTGATTTTCTGAAAGGTGTGGTAGAAATAGCTGAGCCCTGCAGGAATATAAATGCCTGAATTTCACCACTAGGTGGCACCATGTGTGTATTCGCCTGTTCTACATCCTCGTATCTCCTGCTGAAATGTACCTGAGATTTAGTTAGGAACCTGTAGGGCTGAATCGAACACCCTGTTGCCTGTTTTAGTCCATTTTCGAGGCTTTCTAACAACTGGTCCTTAAACGCTGTTAAAACTTCACAACAGTTCTACTAACAGGCTGGGCTTTCCAGTGAGGTCTAATGTGCCACTGCTGCCACTCCTGAATGCACTTTGTGTGTGTGTGTGTGTGTGTGTGTGTGTGTGTGTTTGTGAGAGAGGCCTTTTTCCGATTGAGTGTGTGAGTGTTGCCAGCGCAGATGGCTTGCGCTTTAGGACTGTATCATTGAAAAAGAAAAAAAACAAATGAAAACTTTAAAAAATGTACAAAAATAATATTAAAAAAAAAAATCAAAGAGAAGAAAGATTTTCTCTTTTTGACAGAGTACACTTATCTGGTACAAAAACTCTCTTGTTTGTCTGCTTTTGTCTATGGTACGAGAAAGCCATGTTTATAATTCAATTTGGTTTGTGACCAATAAGCCTGTTTATATCAAATCTGTATATCAGTGCTACGCATATTTTTTTTATATATATATTTTTATTTTTTTTCCTTTTTTTTTTAACTCAAAATTTTATGCATGATTGGCGTTTGAATGGCCCGATGAGGTAATGTGCCCTGCTACGAGAGCACAGCTGATTGGAGGGTTTTCTGGATGACATCATGAAATTGCCTGTGATGGCTGGCACTTTGTATAGTGTTGCTAATAATTATGATAATGAGAATAATAAAAAAAAATATTTATTTGACATTTCATGTCTTTCTTGGCTTTATTTTGATACCGCTGTTTATAGTATGAGGTGTTATTAAAGAGCCCATGTTGTAGAATATGTTGTAGAACCTTTTTTACTCTTGATATGTGAACTCAGTCTGTATTTTCACATTTAGCTTCAGAACAGCCATTGTGATGCATTTACACATACACATGACATTAAAACCACCCTTCTGATATCGTGGTGCTCACCCTCGTATTGCCCAAACAGCTCTGACTCGTCGAAAAATGGACTCCATAAGACCTCTGTGCTGTGGTATCTGCTCTGAGATGTCATTTGTAATGTGAGCATCAATGGATCAGACAACTTTGTCGAGCTCCTCCCACAGATGCTCAGTGGGGTTGAGATCTGGGGAGTTTGGAGGCCAAATCAACTTTGTTCCTAAAAGCCATTATTAAACAATGTTGGCGATGTCAAGACTCGTTTGCCTGCAGAAAGACTACCTGCTTTAGGCAATTGCCATGATGGGGTGAACTTTGTAACAATGTTTAGGTAGGTGGTATGTGTCAGAGTAACATCCACATGAATGCAGGGTCCACGGTTTCCCAGCAGAATACTGCCCAGAGCATCACACTCCCTCTGCCAGCGTGCTTTCTTCCCATAGTGCATCCCGGCACCATTTCTTCCTCAGGTAAGTAACGCAGATGCCCAGCCATCCACATGATGTGAGCGAAAACGTGATTTATAAGACCAGTCTGCCTTCTTCCATTGCTCTATAGTTCGGTTGTGAGTCTTGGGCGACCGTGACCCTCTCACTGGTTCATCATCTGTACTTCATGGGGCCGCTTTGGGTCGGTAGTAACCACTGCATTCAGGGAACGCCGCCGAGACCCGTCATTTTAGAGATGCTCTGACCCAGTCGTCATGATCTGGCTCTTTTCAAAGTCACTCAAATCCTTAAACTTGTCCATTTTTTTGTAATTAAAGTTTGAATACAGGTGTGGATCACTGAACGACTGTTGCTAGGTGAAACCAGCACACCCAATCCCGAATCTCTGACAACACAAAACAATGTGTTCAGAAGTCAACGTTTTTTTTATATACTTTTTATATACTTTTTACTTTTTACAAACAAAACAAATCTTGATACTTTCTACTGCTTTCTTGTCTACCTTTATTCTGATGTTAACTTTGCCAGCAGAAAGACACATAAATGACAGAAATGACATTTTACGTAAGTGTCTAAGACTTCTGCACAGTACTGGGACTGATAGATGCGTTTGATTGTACAGCTGTTTTCTCATAGTAAGTGATGGCAGAACGTTGACACAGTTCAAATGATGATATGATGTAATAGGAACCCTGTCACCCTATTAAGGTGTAATTAATTTAACAATGTAACCTACACTTCAGCAATTAAATAGCTTTCATGTTGTTTTCATTAAAGTTAGAAAACCAACACTATCAGCCCGTATCAGTGTAAAAATAATCTACAGATGCAGATTATTTAAACAGTTTACAGGCCTTGTGTAATGGCAGTGGTCATTTATCACTGATAAGCCTTTTAATTTGGGATTAAGTTTAATCTGGGAGTGGAAAACCTGCTAATAGTCTTTTCACAAGTAGATGTAAAGTATATGAATACTATTCAGCTTGTCATGCATGATCAAACCACCTCAATGATGGCTCACAAATTTCCTCTTCCAGTTTCTGCTTGCAGAGAATAGGTTGACTGATGACACTGAAACTGGTGCAGAGGTGACTCAATTAGTCAGAGAGAGGTGGAGGGCTGATTGTAATATACAGTACTGTGCACCTAAATCTTTATATTTTCCTTTGAATCACCTTGTTGGTTGCAAAAAATACTATTTTATTCCTGTCAAACATCTTTGTCATATTTATTAGATTAAATGAAAGAAATGGGAACAAATGTTTTACTGTGACAAGATGAACAGTGCCTAAAGACACAAGGAGCCTAGATAAAGGAGTTCCAACCACTCAGCATTCAGCACCACCAGTATACTGATCACCGGCTGATCGTCTGGAATCATCTGCTCCTGGTTCTTCACTGGTTCAGGACTTCATTGTGCTTTGTTATACATGAATGATTCATACAGAGGTCACTGTGTGGCATAACCTACAAAAAAAACATTCCACTGAAACTGCTCATGTTCAGGGACTGGACTAAAAAAGGAAAACATTGAGGACGCCTTCAAGATTACATTAAAAAATACAACAAAGCAAAATCTGAAGAAATGAGGGCTGCCTCAAGACACAGCATTGTAGATAAACCCAGTAGACCTGAAGGTTATGGTAAAGTTATGGCAATGGGTAGGATAACACACTTCGTTCAAAGGTTTCTAGACGCTCTGTCCACACTATGGCAGGGGCGTCGGAAGCATTTTTAGTGTGAGGGGGACACGTCGGTCTACGCGTGGGGGCGGGGTTTGGGCGTGGGGCGGGGTTTGGGCGTGGGGGCGGGGTTGCTGCGTGCTGCAAAGTCTCGTCATTTTAGGGGGTGTTGGTGTTGGGAACCCCCTGTTGAATCTTAAATCTTTCGCGAAAGAGTCCACTCCACGTAATCGATAGGAGAACACACACACCACTGGAAATCTGCTCGGGTTTACCTCCAACTCACCGCATGCAAGTGAAGTCAATCGGCAGTGCACAGACAGGCTGCCCGGATTTCCAGTGGTGTGTGTGTTCTTCTATCGATTGAGTGGAGTGGATTCTTTCGCGCAAGATTCAAGATCCAACAGCAATGGGTGAACTAATTATTTACGTTAAATGTGGGGGGGTCCAAACGAATAATTATGAAATGTGAGGGGTCTGATTGAATGGCGACGACGCCCATGCTGTATGGACAAAAGTATTGGGACGCCGGACCATTACACCAACTGGGGCTATAATATGGGATTAGTTCTCCCTTTGCAGTCATAACAGCATCCATTGTTCTTGGAAGGCTTTCCACAAGATTCTGGAGTTTCCGTGGGAATTTGTGCCCATTTATTCTGTAGAGCATTTATGAAGTCACGCACTGATGCTGGATGAGAAGGCCTGGCTCGCAATCTCCGTTCCAGTTCATCCCAAAGGTGCTGGATGGGGTTGAGGTCAGGGCTCTGTGTGGCCAGTCAAGTTCTTCCACACTGAACTCATCCAGCCATGTCTTTATGGACCTTGGGGCACAGTTATGCTGGAATAGAAATGGTTCTTCCCTCAAGGAAGTAAGGGTAGCTGAAAAATAGGTTTGGTCCACATTAGTTAATCCACACATTCAGGGACTTCAAGTTACATATGTTAACACTGGTGTCACATAATCCACCATCTGGTGTTTCTCAGAGAAGAGACAATAGGCCGACAATACCCTTAAAGGCTGGACTGGTAGATGTCTACAAACCTTTGGACATATAGTGTGTGTGTGGAATAGATGGAGTGGCCTTCAGAACACAGGTCTGTCATTAAGCTCCAGCGATCCATAGGTCACTGATACTGAATCTGTCTGGGGGTGAGCGTTACTGCACAACGTTTATTACTTCAGAGAAAAACGATGGACCAATCCGAGCTGGCGAGAGTGGATTTCCAACCAATCGCAGCGCAGGGAGGCCGGGTTTGCGGGTGAGTGGGCGTGGTTGTTTTTGTTGTGGCTGGAGGAGTTTGGGTGGTTCTCTTCTCCAGTACTGTCATGACGGCAAGAGGAGCTTTTTGGTCCCTCCGCTTCCCAGCGGCCCCCTGGCTGGCCCAGCTCCAGCTCCCGCTCCCGCTCGGAGCAGTGCGACTCCTGAGGACACATACCAGACACTTTAACCTGCAGCCCGTCACTGCAGAACCTGGGAAACTGAAGAGCATCGAGGACCTGCCCGGGCCCAGCCTGGCCACCACCGTCTACTGGCTCTTCGTGAAGGGCTACGCAGACAAGAGCCATGCCATGCAGGTCAGAACCAACTTTTGCTTAAACTCTGTGTGTGAACAAAAGTATTGGGACACGTCTGTTTTTCCAGGATTTTGGGTAAGGCTCCTTACTTCCAGTGAGGGACAATCTTAATGCTTCAGCAGATCAATACATTCTGCTGCCAACTTGGTGGGAAGAACCCGTTCTATTCCAGCATATCTGTGCCCCAAGGTCCATTAAGACATGGTTGGATGAGTTCGGTGTGGTAGAACTTGACTGGCCCCCACAGAGCCCTGACCTTAACCCCACGCAACACCTTTAGGATGAACTGGAACGGAGACTGCGAGCCAGGCCTTCTCGGCCAGCATCAGTGTCTGACCTCATAAATGCTCTACAGAATGAATGATCATAAATTCCCACAGAAACTCCAAAATCTTGTGGAAAGCCTCCCCAGAAGAATGGAAGCTGTAACTGCAAAGGGGGACTAACTCCATATTAAAGTCTATGGATTTAAATGCAATGTCATTAAAGTCCCTGTTCGTGTAATGGTCAGGCATCCCAATACTTTTGTCCATATACTGTATTTCTAAGTAGGCAGAGTGGAAAGAACTTCAAGTGCTCCACTTGTTGTCAGATCTTTGCTGATTTTGGATGTTACTCCATGTGGTTTTCAGCTCCAGCATTCCTGACAGAGCCTTGAACGCACTGATGTGCTGAACTATGGTGATAGATCAGCTGTGGCTAGGAATGAATGCCCCATGCACTGCAGGTCTACCCACTATATTTGACTAATTGAATAGTCTGCCGACTACAGGGGTGATTAATCGAATAATGAACGCACTTGTGGCGTTTTTTAGGCGACACCTTCACACATACAGTGATGATAATGGTTAGAGAGGCAAAAGATTTACAGAACATTGTGGCATTAGCACCAAGTCTCCAGAACAGTATTTAGTCATTTAGACACCACCCTCATGCCAGCAAACCATTTGGAAGGCATGCCGGAAGAAAGCCATATCTTTCATCTAATCACAAACATTATCTCCTGGAGTTTACTAGAGGTTACCGGAGCTTTGGTCCGATGAGACCAAAAATGGCTCTTTTGGCAGCCAACCCTTAGGATAGGGTTCATAAAATGAACCATGTAATGTTTTGGGGCTGTTTTTCTTCCAGAGCCTTTGAGAACTTTATTAGGATATATGACTTTATGGGTTCAATTGAGGGGATTTTACATGAAAGTCTGCCAAAAAACACGTCTACCCCCTGAACCCTGACCGAAACCAGACTTTAGCAAATGCACCAGGGCTGCTTTCATACCAGTTTTTCTCTGGGTTGGGTTTGCTTCACAAAAGATTCAGATCTGTTCCTCAAATGTATTGATAATAAAGTATTTTCAGGCAGTCAGATTTTGTGAACTGTACAGCACTGACGTGCACTGAGAAAACAGCCCCAGCAGTGAACTGGAGTTCACTTATAAGTGGATTGAGACCCATGACCAACCAGACATGACCCACTGACCCGACCCACCAGATCATTTGTTTGCTGCACTTTTTTGCGTTCTGAAGCTGGTCTTCAGTGGCTAAGTATACTTAGCGATACATTCATCTTGGCAACTGTATTCACTCCTGCATTTGGTACAGTGAACGCCTTGAAATCAGTTGTAGTGTGATGAGACGCTTTGCACGCTCTCATCGCCTCAGGAAGTCGGCGAGACTAAAGAAAAACACAAAACCTGGCTGTGTGCTGTAGTGTGGGTTGAAATGTACACAATGGACTGTTTCACTCTATTTTGAAATATTTGGCTTGCAAACACTGAATGTATCATAAAAACAGAAATTAAGAAGCAATTTTAGAGCAATTGTAGAGTCTCTAAATGACAGCCATGATGACAGAGTAGCTTTATGTCAGACGGTACTAATTTGTTTGTAATGGGGTCATACTTTTGTAACCTTTATAAAAGAAAAAAGACACCAGTGTTTTGCTGGTGCACAGTCGGTTCCAGCTCACCACAAAAAAGGAAGAGACCAAATGTGAAAATGTCTTGAAACTTCATGGTGGTATAAAGCCAGCCTTTGCACTCAGTGGGTTCTTTGGTTGAACTGAGTTGGCCTTTGTTCTGCAGGTGGAGCATAAGCGGCTGTACGGGCCGATCTGGCGCTCGCGTTTCGGCCCGTTTGACGTGGTCAACGTGGCCACGCCGGAGCTCATCTCGCAGGTGATCCGGCAGGAGGGCCGTTACCCAGTGCGCACGGCGCTGCCCCACTGGAAGGAGTACAGAGACTTGAGGGGCCAAGCTTACGGGCTGCACGTCGAGTAAGTCTCTCTTCCCGCCAGTTCTCATTTTATCGCGTGCATCAGCTGGTTGCACAAGGCAGCAAAACACCTCACGTCGAACAGCAGAAAACCACATGATTCAAATAGATTTCATGCACTGTGATGCATTTGTCAGATTTCATGGCAGATACTAGTTCAACATTTCCTCTTAGTAGAATGTAACAAATAGAAATGGGGAAAAAGTCCATGTAACGGAATCTGTTGCTTGTTGTCCAGCATAGCAGAGCCTGTGTGACTGGAAGCGTAGTTTTTATATGGCTGTTCAAAGAAGGGGCACATTTTTAGACAGTGTGCAAGCAAGTTGTTCTTTGGCGAATATTACACAATAATGAACTGTCATTATCCTCATTACAGCTGTGTGCAAAAGTTTTTAACACAAATAGGACACATCCTACAGATTTTAATGCACTAACACCATTAAGCTTTGTTTAATATGTTGATAGAGCTCCAATAAAATGTGACGTGCGGAAGTTTGGGCACCCTTTCAGTTGCCCCTCTAGTGTTCCTATGTAAGGTCTCAAAGCTTATTTGGCTTAGTAGGCCAGGTGTAGACAATCACTCAGTGCTTGCATTTCTCAGACTAAGATCCAGACCAAGAAGACCAATATAAATATGCTTGTGAACTGAGCAGGTATACAAAGCAAAATGAGTGTCTTGCTCTGATGAACCAAAAAAGGTTCCATTAAGCCTTAGGATTGTGTGACCAGTTTCACGGGAAATGTTGTGTTGATAGAGGGAAGACAGGACTACTAAACATCAACAAATCCTGGACACTGATGTCTCACAGTCAGTGAAGATTGAACATTGCAACAAGACAATCTAATGGACTCCTAATTACTGAATTCAGGTGTTTCAGCCACTGATAAAACAGTAGAATTTGTTGGATGCCAGTTTTTTCACATGTCAGTTCATAAAGGTTTTGCCCTGCTAGAACTGTGCCGCTGTGCACAAAGTAAGGTCTATAAAAAAGGTTTGATGAGGTGCGGAAGGACCTCCTATAGCTGGGAGCCCTGACCTCAATCTAAATGAACCCCTTTGAGATTAATTGGAACATTGATTGTGAACCAGGCCCTCTCATCCAACATCAGTGCCTGACCTTTTGACTAACTCCCCTAGACACACTCCAAAATCTTGTGGAAGGCCTTCCCGGAAGAGTGGAGGTGGTTATAGCTGCGAAGGGGGGGTGGAACTCCATTTCAGTGTCTGTAGTTTTGGAGTGAGATTTCCAGCAAGCGCATATAAAAGTGATGTCCACATACTTTTGGCCATATAGATTTTGTCTTTATTTCATTTCTCAGAGCACAGTGTTCTGTCTCTTTCAGCACGGGTCCTGAGTGGTACCGCATGCGCAGTGCTCTGAACCCGAAGATGCTGAAGCTGCAGGAGGCGTCCGCGTACGCGCCGGTCATTCACAATGTGGTGACGGACCTGTTGGAGCGAGTGGAAAGACTGCGGTTGAGCAGCCCAGACAAGAAGACCGTGAAGGACCTGGCCTCGGAGCTCTACAAGTTCGGCTTTGAAGGTCAGAAGTCTGACAGAATGAGGTTGAACTCAGCTGATGGAGAGTGCTCTGCAAAAGTCTTTTTGAATTTTTGAATTGTTTAGATGAGCAGTGAATGTTTTTTCTTCACATTTATAAAACCAAAAAGAATAAAGATAAATAACATTATACAGTAAACAGTGATTTTATGTCACTGTGTTCTTATGGTAATCCAGTCTAACTTTTAGTTTACATCAGAAACCTGGTTTGACTCAGTCAGTCCTTCATTAAATGAAATCAGGAGCTGCTGATGGAGTTTCACAAATCCAAACAACCGCTGAAAGGAACCGAGTAGGAATCTGGAACCGAACCTGCGTTCTTCTCTCCAGTTTACAAAAAATCAACTACTTTTTAACTAACAAAACAACTGATATGTTTCACTGCTTTCTTATCATGTGCATCAGCTGGTTGCACATGGGAACAAAACACCCACCGTCAAACAACAGAAAACCACATGATTTAAATAGATTTCATGTGGTTGATATATGTCAGATTTCATGACATATACTAGTTCAACATTTCCTCTTAGTAGAATGTAACAAATAGAAATGGGGAAAAAGTCCATGTAACGGAATCTGTTGCTTGTTGTCCAGCATAGCAGAGCCTGTGTGACTGGAAGCTTAGTTTTTATATGGCTGTTAAAAGAAGGGGCACATTTTTAGACAGTGTGCTAGCAAGTTGTTCTTTGGCAAATATTACACAATAATGAACTGTCATTATCCTCATTACAGCTGTGTGCAAAAGTTTTTAACACAACAAAACAAATCTTGATACGTTTTACTGCTTTCTTGTTTGTTTGCATTTATTCTAGTGTTAACATTGCTTCCAGAAAGATACATTATCACGTCCTGAGATTGTTCTGATTGACTGTCGTAATTTGTGCCTCGTTCAGAAAGCTGGCTGGAATTGACTATTCTTTATATTTCAGTGTGATTGGGCGGGGCTACAGTTCTATAGGCTGAATAGGCGAATATATGTAAATGCAGCAGTTTTCATGACATCATAAAAACAAGAAATTGAATGTATAGCAAGTTGACCATAACTCTAGATGTCTATGGGTTAAAGAAATGATTTTTTTTTTACTTTTTCATTAAATAAAACTCATTATACCCATTCATTTCTTTTTGTAGGACATATAATTACAGTTGTGAATATTTTGGCATTTCATATTTTCTCTTCTTGAGAATAGACTTCTTGAGAGCTACCTCTGGCTTTATTCTTATTTGAATGATTTTGAATAATTAGATTTTTCTTTTCACATCTTTTGCACGTAATATCTGTGGTCCCCTCGTGTTTTCCTCACAGCTGATGGTTTGTCAGATCTTCTCTATAGAATGTTTTAGTCTGTTAAGGCCCAGGCTAAACCTCAAGGTTGCCAGGGCTTTATATTTTGGACCGTTGCCAAAAATGATATGCCTCTAATGGTTTTGAGATATTTGCAACTGAACAGAGAGGTCCCAAATATATCATTTCTGCAGTCTTAAATGCTCTGCTCTGTGTTTGGGGCAGATTCTTTGCCGAAACTGAACAGGTTTTGTAAGGTGTATTTTTTAGGGCTTGTTTTCCCAGTTTACTTGTGTTCAACCCATCCTTCTAGCTTGGACATCTCCCATCTTACAATACCATCGACACTCACACTACCACCAACAGATGGAGGTTGAGAGCTAGCATGTGTTTCCTTTAAGTTACATGAAGCACCAGTTTATGTTTTGAACTGCTGAGCACACAACATTATTAGACAGCTCAGTGCACTTGGAGGGGAACTCTTTCCCTCCCAGTAATAGGGTCAGTGCTTAGGTGGCCTTTGTTGTGTTTTGTTTAACGGTCTAGGCCTTGTTACGTCCCTGTTGTTTTGAATATTCTTTAGTCCTGATAAATGTAGCATGAACTATAAAAGCTAATGTAAGATAAGATAATCATTTTCAGGATTGGCTTTAAACGAACACTTGAACATACAGTGCCATAAATCACTTAAGTAGAACCTATCCAGCAAAGTGAGGTAGGCTAAAGGTCTCAACAATCGGGCCTGTGTGCCATATTTGTCAAACTTAAATGTTTCAGATGTGTAGACACAAAATACAGTTCATCGAGGGGGACAGTACTGTCCAACGCCAACTGCCTTGCTGTAAATAACTGCTCATTAGATCTTGTATTAACCAAATGACAGAGATCAGCTGGTAGTTGGAATCCGTTAGAATATAAAGACTCTGGCTTGATTACTGCCAGCCCTGCTGAATCTAAACATTGCTTAAAGAAAATCTTTCCAGCAGTGTAAAGTAGGCTAAAGGGTCCTAATATAATAATCTGGAAAAGTGGAAAAAGTTATTGAAATATATCTTCAGTCTGGAAAAGTTATAAAGCCATGTCTTAGGCTCTGGGATTCCAGTGAACCACCGCGAGAGCCATTATCTTCAAATGGAGAAAAGTTAGAATTGTGGTCAATCTTCCCAAAAGTTGCCAGCCTACCAAAATTTCTCCCAAACTAAGTGCAAGGAACAGCAGGCCTCGCTAAACGCGTATAAGGTCTGCTTTTATGATTCCATCATTACAATGAACCTATCCATCGTAGGACAGACACCCAGACAAACATAGTCAAACCTTGGGCCAATTTGGCATCTCCAATTTGCCTGACATGCATATGTTTGAACTGTGAAAGGAATTTGGAGCACCTGTCAGAAACCCATGCAACGGAAAACATGTAAACTCCACACTGAAAGGACCCTTGGCAACCTTAGCTGGGAATCAAACCCAGTACCTTTTTGCTGTGCGGCGATAGCTCTATTCACCTGGTTACTGTGCTGCCTGTGCTTAACCAAAAGGAGCATCACATTTGGACCCACAAGCCTCTTAGAACATTGTTCTGTGCACTGATGAGTGGAAATTCATAAAACAAGCACACCCTGTCAACAGTGAAACATGGTGGTGGCGGTATAATGATTCAGGGTTGCTGGATGATTCAGGGTCTGGGCGAAACTAAGAAAACCATAACACTTGCTCTACACTAGAAATTCTAGAGAGAGTGTCAAGTCAACATTCTTTGGTCTGAAGCTCAGGCCCACCCAGGTTATGCTGCCAGACAGCAATCCAAGGCACAAGTGGAAGTCCAGTTCTGAATAGGTTAAAACAAGGCCATCTTCTTTCATTGGTCCATGGTCCAGTTCTGAAGCTTGTGTGCCCACTGTAGATGCTTTCGGAGGTGGACCGGTGTCAGCATGGGCTTTGTGTCTGCAGCTATGCAGCCCTATGCACAGCAGACTGCATTGCACTGTGTATTCTGATACCTCAGCCAGCATGAACTTGTTCAGCAGTTTGTGCAGCCAATGACTCCAGTTCATCAGCTGCACTTCCCTTGGACAGCTTTCGGTAGGTACTGAACACTGCATGCCAGGAAAACCCTACAAGACCTTCCGTTTTGGAGATGCTCTGACCCAGTCATCACAGTTTGGCCCTTTTCAAAGTTGCCTCAACTGACTTCACTTTCTGCCTTCACTTTCTGCCTTCACTTTCTGCCTTCATTTTCTGCCTTCACTTTCTGCATAATTTTTCTAAAAATAAAACAATCAGTGTAAAACCTTGTGTGTTTTCTCGTGTTCTCCTTGTCTACTAAAACATTTTGTATGAGGATCTGAAACCCTTTGGAGTGACAGAAATGCAGAAATAGAGGAAATGAACAGACAGGTTTTCGTGGTATTATTATGGTCTGCTAAGTAAGAGGCAAATGTCAGCTCTGTGTTTCAAATATTTAAAAAATGCTTTAAAGTGACATGTTGGTCTAAAACAACAGAATCATTCTCCATAGTGGGTGCCTGTCCACTAGATATGCATGATATATCGTTTAGTAGTTGTTATTGTGAGTCCTGGTACTATATTGCTACTATACCCTGGTACTTTACAAAGGAGACGTCTGTCCAATCACAGTGTTTTTGCGACATGCAATTGTTTGTTTGTTCCTAAATGTTTCTTAATGTATTAATGTATCCCAGGAAAAGTAAATCACATTGGTCTAAATGAGGCAGGCCAGTCCTTATTGGTTCACTCTTGCATTTGTAATAGATCTCGAGTTCTACAAAAGATCTGTCTTTTTTTCTTCGTCCAGGAATTTCCTCTATCCTGTTTGAGACCCGTTTGGGCTGTCTTCAGGAAGAGATTCCAACAGACACACTCCGCTTCATTGCGGCCGCCAACAACATGCTGACCCTCTCTGAGAGCGTGCTGTTCTTTCCTCGCTGGACCCGCAAGGTCTTCCCCTTCTGGACGCAGTTCATCCAGGCCTGGGATGACCTCTACGACGTAGGTATGCTGCACAAATAAACTGGTTACACACTAAATACATAGTTATATAAGTTTAAAAATTTCATAATACAAGTTTAAGAAGACTATAATAAATTAATAGAGCTTGATGAATTCTGAACCTGAAAATGAAGCTAACTGATCTCTACTAAGGTGTGGTATGCTATCAAAGTGCTTCCAGCTCACAGTCTCCACTCTTTGAAATACCATTAAGATATGGTAGATTAGGGGAACTGGGAAAGGTAACTCAAGATCTGGAAGAACAAGAAAAACCTCAGAACGACTTGTGGCCTGGGCAAAACCCCCATAACCAGTGACATCAAAGCACCTGCAGGAACATTTAACTGTACACAATGAGCAATAAACTTACACAATGAGCAATATCAACACTGAGGTTTAAATTCCATCCATTCCAACTATTCCATCTCCATACTTCCATCTCTACTCTAAATGTCACTTTTGTACTTTTGCGTGCCCTGTATGCACCTTTTGTCCTGACGAATGTTATGTTCAGTGTTACTATATGTTGCACCAGGGCAATGGGGAAACGTTGCCTCATCACAACTTTGTACATGTATAAAGTTGCTGATGACAAATAAAGTGAACCTTGAACCTTAACTGACACAGGAGTGGTGAAAAGTGACCATTCAGTCATACGAGAACACAGCACACAGTGTGAATCATGAAATCCTTCCTCCACATTTAACCCATTCACCAAGTGAAGCAGCGGGCAGCCAGGAACAGAACGCCCGGGGAGCAGTGTGTGGGGACGGTACCTTCCTCAAGGGAACCTCAGTGTTGCCATTAGCAGTCCTGGGAAAAACAAGACTGGTTCTGCCTTCTGCTTTGCAGTGTTACATGCACAAACATGATCTGCAAGGAGGAGGCTGCAGAAGAATCTGTGACCTAATCAACGCAGTACACATCTAAAATATTCAAAACAACCTCTAGATAAGCCAGAGGCATCTTGGAAACAAGTGCTGTGGTCTGATGAAGTCTGGCCACAGTCACCACAGGTATATTTGGAGAAAATGATGAGCATAATTTTATGAAAGACATCTTGTCAGTTGTTAAAACATGGAGGTGAATCTGTTACACTTTGGGGCTTTCTAGGCAGCCAGTGACCCAGGGCACAGTTCATAAGGCCAGATGACACCCAAATAAAGCTTTTATTATAGCTAACAAAGTGTAAGCTGATATAAAGGCTGCCTGCTTTAACTTGGATGTAATTTCAGCCCTAAACGTGCTATGATAACTGACACTGGTTAGAATAAACCTTTATGAATAGGCTTATGTCATTTGTCACAAAAAAAACATTAATTCCAAACCTTTAAGGAACGACAGGTCAGGACCAGAACATGCTGTAAAGAACGTGCTCATCACACCTGCATGCGTACGTGTTGATAGTGTTGCAAAACCCTGAGAAGTGTTGTAATATTGCACGAGAATTTCCTCAAAACGCAATACGAACTTGTTCACTGCCCAGCAGGTGTTTCCCAGTGTTGTATTCCCAATAGACTCACAATAGACTGTTTTTCCTTTACTGAGATAACATGAGTTTGAAAGTCTTTTTCTCTGGCTTCCAGCCAGGAGTTTGATCGACCAGAAAGTGAGGCAGATGGACGAGCAGGTGCAGCGGGGCGAGAAAGTGGAGGGCATGTACCTCACTTATCTTCTGTCTGGCAACAAGCTCTCGCTGGGAGAGGTGTACATCACCATCACTGAGCTGCTGCTGGGAGGAGTGGACACGGTGAGACCCTGTAGGAGTGCATGTGAGGGCTGGCCGATACGGTCAGAAAACTAGATCACAATATACTTTGACCACATCATTCAGTATTGATAATTGTTATACTTTTACTGATACTGTCTGTGTAGTCAGTAGTTGTCGGGTGTGGTGACCGGTCTTCCCTGTCAAGCTGGTGCTTCTAGACGTCACTAGATATAAGCTGTCTCTGACTACTGACATGATAACCCGAGCACCACAGATCTGTGTTGGCAGCGCAACAAATGGTAAATGGTCACCATACAGCCAAACAGCTCTTTATATGGACGTTCCCCCGGTTTGTGTTGATGCTCGAGGTGTCAGACGTCATGCTGAGTTTTGTTTGTTGTTCCTGTGTCACGTAGCGCCAAAAGTTACTGTAATTTAAAATCATGAAATAAGAATAAACGCTACTGGAGTTTTAAAAATGGTGTCACACACAAATGCCATAAAGCAAAAGTAACAAAAACAAACTTAAGATCTTTGAACTCCTAATCTAGTTATTAGGGGCACAATCTAGCAGAACATTCTGGTAAATAATAGCAATAATAATAATTCAGCAGTGGAAAAACTTAAAAATAAAAATCCTAAAAATTAGAGTATTAGAAAGTGACCAAAAGCAGGGTTTAATTGAATGTGTTTAACTATATTATAATAATGTGTGCCTTTTACCCTACGTCAGGTGGTGTCCCGTTGTCCCCTACTAGTAGTTTTTTTTTTGTTTGTTTGTTTGTTTCGTTGAATTAACAGTTGTTCGCATTATAAAGCTCCTCGATATAATCTCAGTTCCTTCAGTGGGCCGCAGCTGAATATAACATCATTGTATAAAGTAATCACCCTGTACACCTGACTTTTACCTTAAGTATACCTTGCCCAGAAGGTCCCTCCTAAAATTTATAAAATTATAAATATAAAAACATATAGAGTTATATAGTAAGTTAAAGGTGCTCGTGACGACCCTTGGTTCAACACTTTGAGGAACAAAAATGACATAATTGCTATTTTAAAAATACGTCTTGGCTTGTTAGCACTGAAAGAAATGTGGTGGTTCATTATTGCTTTAGTTATTTTCTTCTGATCTGTGCGTTTGGAAGTGCTTGAACCTTTGCCAAAACGTTTATTCATCGCCTTCACACATCGTGATGGTTTATAGTGGAGGAGGTAAAACAAAGATGAGCGTACATAGTAAGCATTCGCAGGCCAAGATAAAGTTTAGCTTCATTCTTGTCGTCTGTCTGAACTTGTGTCTGTACTGACTTCACAACTTATTGCAACTGATACATTCAGAATCAGAATCAGAATCAGAAAACTTCACATTCCAGTTACGACTGCTGTTATACACAATCAGAAACCAAGATTATTTTAACAATATACAGATTATTTTAACAATATACTGTTTTTATAACAATATTCACATGCAATAATATAAGCAATTGCATGTTTAGGTAATGATGTACATTCTGGTATTGAAGTAACATCCCATTTATGTTCTGTATTATACACACATATATATATATATATACACACTACTGGTCAATTTTGGCACACCACATTTATTTAATTAACTACAGATTTTTATTCCTGTCAAGCACTGAAAAGTTGAGTAAACAAGTTCAAATGAAAATATATTTCCTTGTTTGAATGAAAGAACTGGTTGTGTGGTGATGCAAAGTCAAATTGTAGACTGTCCTTTAACTTTAAATGCACTTGTTAACTGTTTCATCCCATTTGTTGTTATTTAATAACTCAAACCGTTGTCAATCCATATTATAATTATGTTAGGAGGCTTTTTATAGGTCGGTAGTGATGAATAAATTAATAACATTTTCTGGGTAATAAAAATGCTGAACATACTGTAAATGTATTTGTTAGCAAAGTATATTGAGTGTAATTTTAGTAAATATTAAGTGAGCAACATGCAAATGTAGATAATCACATTGTGTGCAAAAGCTGTAGACTGGTTGTGTGTGTGTAAGTAGATATATATATATATATGTGTGTGTATGTGTGTATACAAGTAATATTAAAAAGGAAAGTCACATGATGCCCAGTAACATATGCGCAAGTAGGTAGCTTTTTGTGATATTAGAATGATAATCTGTATTATATAGTATTTGTAATACATGTTAATTTAATGCAAACATTTTAAAAAGCTAATTTTGAAAAAAAAGTCCATCTGTTTGTTGCAAGTGTGAAGTACACTTAATTAAACAATTACAGATTAAACAATTGCACAGAAACAATCGCACATCAAAACAACAATAAACTCACTAACCAGGGACGCAGCAGGGCCACACATTACAACATCAGTATCTGTATCAGGCTATATTAAAGATGTGAAATTTACTGAAAGTTTATAAACTGTCGTTTGGACGGAGTTTGTTTTTAATGTAATTATAACTGATGGAAAATTACAGTGAGCTCATTGTCAGATACATCTGGTGGTTAAAAAGGAGTGAATTAATCATATTTCTCTCTCAGACGTCGAACACCATGTCCTGGACGTTGTATCATCTTGCTCGGAATACGGAGATACAGAAGCGCCTCTATCAGGAGGTGGTGGCCACGTGTCCGGACAGGCAGCTGCCCACCTCAGAGGACCTGAGCAGAATGCCCTACCTGAAAGCTGTGATCAAGGAGACACTCAGGTACAACTGCTGTAAACTAAATTCCAGTGTAAAATACTGGTGTACTGGTGCAAAATACTGCAGAATCTGATAGCATTTCAGACAGTGATGTGATGTTAAAGGGACATATTATGTGAAACTAGAAGGTCTATGGGCTGTACAAAACATGTTCATGAAGTTCTTTGCACAGAATCACTCATATAATCACTTGCTTTATTCTTGATAGTTTCAGTCCCTTTCAAAATGAGCCATTTCAGGACTTTGTCCCTTTTATGCAAATAAGCTGTTGCTGGCCACGCCCCACCCATCCCATGCTAACGCTGCGCGTCTACCACACGTGAAAATGGCAGAAAACAGAGGCGCTATCAGCCCTATATGTTCGACCCCGAGTCGGACCCAGAGCAAGATGAACACAACCCTTCTTGAGTGATTTGCCTTCGTCTGTAGCTACAGCGCTCGGCGTCTTATGCGTGCTTGTAAAACCAGCAGACAAAAATGGAGCATCTTCAACTAATCTAGTGCGTGGGGCTCGACAGGTAAGGGGTGGTTCTATATTCCCCTATTCTGACGTTAGGATGAGGGAGCCGTCCAAACGGCTCAGAGAAGCACATGATTCCTGACAGCAAAATCTTTCAGTTGATTCACAGAAAACGGATGGTTTTTTTTCTCGCTTGGAGTGTTTATAGGAGCAGTAGAGACACAAATGGAAATACAAAAGAATGCAAAATGTGAGTTTTGCATAATATGTCCCCTTTAATACAATGTGTTTCTAATGGCCCATCAGGGACACAACCGACCAAATATTCTGGTTTTTGATTAATAATGTAAACTGAAAAATAAGCTAAATTTATGTTATGTAAATGCAGCTTACACATCCAGGCTTCATTTCAAACTAGAAACTTCGTTTCAGGCGTTTATCATCTGTGAACCATTCAGAAATTGAAAAATGTCAAGATAAAAGAACGATCATAAAAAGCATTGCAGTTATCAGAATGTGACCAAAAGCAAGGTTTACTTGAATCTATTCAACTATATTTGAATAATGTGTTCAATTCAACCTGCGGCATTCTCCAATTCTAGTGATAAAAAATGTTTTGTTGAAATCCTGCGGATATTTCCCCCTTCGCAATGATAAATTGTTAATTCACATCTATTTACTACTGATTTGAACTTTCAGGGAATTCCCTTTTTAAGTGAAATTGAAGTACATTAGATGCTCTTCACTGTGACTAAGATGGAAGAAGCATTTCGCTTTTGTGCGTCTTTAACCTGCACAAAATTGTGAGCGGCTACAGGAAATAAGTAATAGTGACATAACAATAAATAATAAATAAGTGACATGATATGTGTATTAGTGTTATAGCTCTTTAATCTGGAGCATTTTTAACCCAGTTCATAATTTTATCGAGTCAGTCTGATGGTATTTTTACTACTCTGAGCGAACAGGTTTCCAGAGAATGCTGATGGTGTTTTGAAAGCTTGTTCACAGGATGTTTGTCTGCAGTTTTTAGTTTTTTTGTATTGTTTTATTGTTGGTCATTAACACTGATTAGTAGTTGCGGCCTGGTGGAAGTTCGGAGTATAGCGAGTGAGAAGCCAGTAATGAGTCTGTAGAATGAAGATAAATTCAAAACATGCGTCTTTAACACGGTGCTCTGTGTATGGTCCTAATCCAGCCACAGTCCTTGAAAAAACACACCTTGGGTGTTTGGTATTTTTTGCCACTGATGATCCATATCAGCCTCTTTATCGTCAGTGTCCTTGACATTAAATCATTTAGATAATTGGTCAGTGGCCTTTATCTTGACATTAAATCATTTTGATAATGGGTCATATTTTCACAGTAGCAGCGCATTGCTTGGAGCTTTTATGATGGTCCTTATAATGCAATAATTCTGAACTCCTTCCATTTTTCAGTAATTTGTCTGCAGCATTTAAATGTAGTTTATATGCACAGCGAAGCCGTTCGGGTTTCAGCAGAGTGCTGTACCGTCCAGCTTCCCCTTAGCTTGTGTAAAATAGAGCTTGTCTTTGTTTCCAGAGTTTGACTTGAAATTTGCTGGCCTGTTTTTTGGAAAGCAGAGAGACATGGTCCAATAGAAAAAAAAATAGAAACGTTTCTTTTGTTTCTCCCGTTTCTGGAAAGATTGTTAGCTTGAAGCCTGACTCTCTGGAATGGCAGGCAGGGTGGCTGAGGCCTGAGGGGCGCTGTGGTTTGTTGTGTTACTGTGGATAGTAGTGGAAAATATGATGGGATTTTATCACCAATTTTATGCGCATTTCAGAATTTTTAGAAGACAGAAGAACATGTATCATACAATCACAGGCCAATCACAGAGAGCCTGGAAACAACAGGCCACGTGTAGTTACTATGTAGTAGTGAGTAGCTTGATGTTGATGTAATGTGACATTAGAATTCACATCCACCTTCTGAGCTGCGGATCCCAACCAGAGTGGTGGGGGGTGCTGGACTCTGTCCCAGTCACAGGCTGAAAGGCGGAGAAACACCTTGGGCAGTCAGTCGCAGGACAGAAATACGAACAAACGCATTTATAACTGCAGCTTATTTTATTAAATCATTTTTACGAAGAGTATTGTTCCTCTTGTTTTTCTTAAATGTGTAAAGTGTCCATTTGTCACACGTAAACACACCACCGCACAGCACACGTTGTGAACAACATGAAGTTGTTCTCTGTATTGAATACATTCTCCAAAAGCAGTGGGCACCCATGAACGCAGCACCCAGGGAGCAGTACGTGGGGGACAGTATTTTGCTCAAGGGTACCTCAGTGGCGCCACTAGCAGTCCTGAGATTCAACCCCACGACCTTCTGATCACAGGGGCAATTGCCTACCCAACAGGCCACCAGCTGTTGGATTAAAGAAAATGACTCCCGTAATTTTTACTGTCTTTCTTAAAGGTGGCACTGCCTTTTGCTGGAGCACTTTGGTCCATTCCTACTTCAGAAATACCTAAATGTCTTTATATATGATGATCCTTTTGTTGTCACCCAGCCTCAGCAGGATGTCTAACGGTCCAAGGACGGTGTGTGTGTGTGTGTGTGTGTGTGTGTGTGTGTGTGTGTGTGTGTGTGTGTGTGTGTGTGTGTGTGTGTGTG
>JBBIGA010000106.1:1765081-1794082 GCA_037576975.1 Alestes dentex | reverse complement strand
GAAGGCCCTATCACCTCTCTGTCTTCGTTGTGTTTTAGGGACAGATAACAGCATCTGATCTTCTGACCTTAAGGAACGTGCCAGATGCATATTGTCATGACAATATACATCTGGAGTCAAGTCCCAAATCAGCCACGTACCTCGTTGTAAGCTGTGGTCACCTGCTCATAGAGATTCTGGTGACTGTGGATGGCCAACTCCAGCTCTTGCATTATCATGGGCAGCCCACCCTCGCTGCACGACTTCGTCCAGCCCTCTACCCCTGACAGGAACTGTTCCGGGAAAAATATGAAAGATAAGCAAAATCAAGTAAAACAAACTCTGAGGTACACTATCTATCTCAAATACTGTCATATAGTGATAAATGGCAGGATTTATGGATGTGGAACTGGGTCAGGTTCTTTGTAGGCCGACACCTTCTTAACGAAGTTATAGGTAGGTGCTACTCAGGAACAGATTTTGACGGGGGGGGGGCAAAAAAGTTTTATTTTAAATGATTATGATTCTGAAAGTTATGAGAAAAGGAAAAAAAAAAAAGAAAATTCAAAGAGCAGGGCAGTATTTGAAAGCTATGCTCTCATTTAAGAGAGTCAAAGGAGAACATTACCAGACAGCAGTTCAGGAGCTCCTACAAATTGGAAACATAAATCAAACGGGCCAAACAAGTCAAGCTAGCACATTTAGCCATGGGAGAGTTATTACATCAGCACACTGAAAAGCAGATCAAAACTGATATAGTGACTCTAAAGTGGTCACACAAGTGGGAGCACATTTTTACAGACACACTCAATTGTACATGCCAAGCAATGCTAGCCATAAGAATCAGGATCGTTAATAGGTCATTTATACAGAGCCCATAAGTGATACTAGTAAGATGACATCATCTTTAGAAAGACTTCTTCTGTTACTGGTGAATAAAAATGAATGCAGAAAACCAAAAGAACCTCCCACCTGCTCAGCTTTCTGGTGGAAGACAGAGGACATGGCCAAGATGGCGCTGCGCTCCTCCAGGGCTGAAGCAAAGCTCTTCCAGTCCAGATCCAGCTGCGTCGACACCTGTTGGATCTGCTCCGCCGCGTAATGCCCCGCCTCGCACAGCCGTGTGGCCACCGACACAATCCGTGTGATGTTCACATAGGCATTCTGAGCCACACCACAGAGGAAGGATTACACACAGACACACCATGAACCAGTTAAGTACTGTACACAGGTCAGTCTGTTATATTAAAGGTCCTACAATCATCTTATAATAGTCAATGAACTACGGTGCTTCTGGGAATCTCATATTAGTACAGAGAACACATGGTATATAATATGTTTGCATAAACGGATGAATTCTTGATGTATCCAATGATCAAGTTAATAATAGTTAAACATAGTTTTCTCCTGTTATAAGACAGTTTTGCTCTCAGAATCAGAGATGGAATCAGAAAACTTTATTGATCCCGGAGGAAATTGCTTACGTTACGACTGCACAGACATACAGGGAGACAAGAAGAATATAAAATAAAAGTCTAAATAAATCCAATAAAAGCTCTGTATGAAATGCACGTTGCTACATAAACAAACACAGGGGTATTAATACTATGGATAAGTAACTTACAGTTAACGATATTCCGCGACTATATAGGTGAAGGAAATAAATGTAACATCCGTGAACATAACTTTCAAATTTTCAGTTGCATCATTTGTCATTAAATATCTAAACCGGTGCAAAAAAAATACAAAAAAATAAGGTAAATAAGACCCATCGGGCTCCTGGAAACAGCTTAAAGAAGACAATTCATCAGAGTGTTTTAAATATATATAGATACGGATAAGAAATGAAAAAGAAATTTTCCGGTAGTCTAAGAGAACCTACCATGGAGTTCATGGCGAAGTGGTCATGCTGCGTCTGCAGGTCAGTGGCGTGCTGGTAGCTCACTCCGATCTCTGTATGAGTCTGGAGGAAGAGCTCCTTATTGTGCCCTATCCACTCAAACATCTACAGAGAGAGAAAGAGAGAGTTGGGGAAAGGGACAGCACACACAGTTAGCTGAGTCTAAAGTGCTTCCTGTTATGAGCAGTCATGAACATATAGTGATTAACGACCCTCACAGGCCATAGATTACCCGGCTGGACCAATCAGAGCATGAGTCGCCGCATAAATATTTACTAGAGAGCGGACGTATTTGTTCAACAGAGGATGCAAGGCAAGAAATAATTTAGTTCCCTTTAGTCTGAATATAAACCTTACAACTCATTCCCACTCTTACTGTCTCCCACTTTCTCTTTCTCTGGCCTACTATATATCTCCTTTAGGCTCATCTCAGTCTCGCACCTCCCCATCTCATTCTTTCACTAGTCTTTCTTTTTCCTCCATTTCTCATTTCTCTCCACTCTTTCTTCAGCCCAATCTTCTCTATTCATTTTTCTCCTCTCACGCTTCTGTCTCCTTTATTACCACCTGTCACACCCTCCTCGCTCTCTCTGTCCCTCTCTCTCAGACTCAGTCCTTCTAGCTTTCACTCTCATTCTCTCTCAGTCTTTTTCTCCCTTCTCTGCCATTACAGCTCTGTTGATTTCCTCCTTTTACCTCTATCTTCATTTAATGCCACCTGTCATCTCTCTCTCTCTGTCTCTGTCTCTCTCTCTCTCTCTCTCTCTCTCTCTCTCTCTCTGTCTCTTAGGCCGCTTGTCAGTGGTGTTCTGGCAGTATCAGAACACAGATGGGGTGTGCCAGCAGGGCTGTGGAGTGTGAGACTTCGGCTCAGTTTGGGTTTAAACGGCACACCGGCTCCCTCACAAAACCGACCACATAGGAGAGCAAAGTGGAAACATCATCATTACCGAATTGCAGACATACCTCAGCATTCCTCGGTTCATTAATTTACCGTGCCATCGCTCTGAACTCACTCCTTAACTAAACATCAGTATTTTCTACTGCATAATTATGACTGTCTATTTACCTTGTGATTTTATGTTCACTCAGTTACTGTCCCATGCAGTTCATATTATATCATGCATCATTACCTCAAGTGCAAATGACCTTAAAGGGGTAGTTTGGCAAACATTAGTCACCATTTTTCCCCCTTACATCAAAGTGACTCAATTAACTAAGAGATGTTTGGTGTCTGAAGGTTCTTTAGTTTTGGAATTTTGGAATGACTACTGAGACTTGCCTCAAAATGTGTCGGTGGAGAAAAGAACTATGCATTGACTTTAGACTTCAACATGGCTGGTTTCCAGTGTCAGAAACCAACCTATTGTGATCGTAGCATATATCATGACTACCCTTCCTCATGCATGCTCTAGTCCATATCTCCATAACCTCTCCTTTTCAGTCCCTTAACTCGTGCTTTACTCTGCTTCTTTTCTCTCTCTCTCTCTCCTGCTCTCACCTTCTCTGCATCCTGTTCGTAGAGGCGTAGCTGGAAGCACTGGTCCAGTTGCTGCTTGCGGTTGTGCCAGGCTTGCAGCAGGTGTTGGCGTGTGGCCTGCAGCTTGTCCAGTAGTGCAGCAACTCTGGGCACTAGGCTCTGGAAGTCGGGCCCCCCGGAGAGCCTCCCGTCACCCCCATCCCGGATCTTCTGCAGCAGCCTCTGGCCTTCATGGTCCAGCTCGTCCACCGGTGCCTTGGTGATGGTCTTCCTAAGCCGGGCATGCTCCTCAAGCAGCTTGCGCGCCTCTTCTGAGTCGGAGGCCATCTCCTGGCGGGACAGCGTCTCCTGAAGCTCCTCTAACCGGGACAGGAGGTGCAGCGCTCCACCCGTGAACTCCTCCAGGGACACACGCAGCTCAGTCCACTCCACATGGTCGTACTCCAGGGTGCCTTCCAGGTCAGCTGTGAGCTGAGAGGGGTCCACCAGCTTGGTCAGGCCCTCCACTGACACCATGCTGGTCTGAGAAGAACGTAAGCAGTCAAACTGTGCCCATATTAAAGTTGTTTTTTTTTTCTCCCATTGTTTTCCTAGACTACTTTCCTGTTCACGCTTTCATTTTATAATAAAGCCCTGTCCACTCCTTTAAACCCCTGGAACACAAGTGGCAAAACAAGTGGTAAACTGTTGTCATACAGCAAAACAGCTCCTTATATGGAAGTTCCCCCAGTTTGTGTTGAAGCTCAAGGTGTGGGATGTCATGCTGAGCTTTGTTTGGTGTTCCTATGTCACGTAGAACCAATGTTACTGTAATTGAAACACATGCAATAATAAGAACCGCTAATGAATTTTAACAATGATGTCACATGTAAATGCGCTTAAAGAACAAAAATGCCCAAATTGAATTTATTTTAGGTCTTAAAAACAAACTGAAACAAAACTTAAGATCTCTGAACCTAGGAAAACCATCACAAGTGAGTGGGGAAAACCCTCAGAGGAAGGGGGGGTCAGCAAAAAAGCGCAGCGAACTGCGAGTGTGTAGGAGAACAAACACCAGGTTTAGACTGATGTACACCATTTTTATTTGTTTATATCAGACTTTACTAATATGTTCTAAGGGTTAAACTGCATTAACACCACTCTTTACAAGTAGGTGAGCGGTGGCTTTCTCATTTGTAGAACAGGCTCCACCCAGTCACAGGACACAGAAAGTAGAGATGAGGAGGGCCTGCAGGTATGGTCCTTCTCGCAAACTTTAGCTTTTGCTAAAATACTATAAAACTAACTGGAATACACTTGTGGAACTGATTTATTTATGAAGTAATCACCAAATTACCATTACGTTCTGAATCTTTTGTGATGCGAGTAGTTTAACAATAATGGGTATTTATAAACTGAATGAGAAATTCTGTGCTGGGACTTTCTAAATGTCGGGACCTTCTAAAAGACTCTACAGGCCCCTTTTTGTATAGATATTTACATACCTCAAATGTGAATTTAGCACTGCCAAAGTTGGTTTTTTGCTTCTGCCAGAAGTTGTCTGGTTTGATGATGAGGGCCACACAGATCTCAGCTGGGAACGCCTCCTGCAGGGTCTTCAGCAGTGGCTTGATCAGGTCCCATTTCGAACCACGCATATCAATGATAACAGTGAAGCCACGTTTACTGACATCCTCACTGCAGTAAGAGAGTGAAAGACATGAAGAAAGTGTGTGGTTAACAGGTTTTACTCTCCCAGTCTTGTGGAATTTCCAAGACTAGTAAACTTTCTTGACCCCTGTTCAGGTGTTTCCTATGAAAACTCTAAGTAGCTAACACATGCCAATGTTTATGCAAAGTGAGCGCTGAACCATGATGACCCACAGACTAAAAACATCAAAGCCTTTACATTTTCCCTGCAATCCATAAATGCTTTCTCACTGTGATTAAAAGACAGTTCAGTAAAGTTGTGCAGTTTCACCTGTGAAAAGTGTTACATCTGAAACCTAATCTTGCAATTATAAAGGGCAGAAATAGCTTCGCAAAATAAGGGCAGCAGGAAAGGAACAGGACTAATTAACACAGTCACAGCTGGGCTACGTGTTCAGAGCATCTCTATATCTTTAACAGAATATTCCTTAATTGTTATTATTTCACAAGGCTAGTTTTCAGTTACAGTCACAGGGATCCACTGTCCTGCACCAGTATTCCCAATCAAGGAGTGTCGGGAAAGGAAATACATGAAACTCCGCAGGGCAGTCGTCTTGCTAAATGAAGCTGAGGTTTTAAGGTGACATGATTTCTGGTATGTGTCTACTGATGCAGATATGTGGTTTGTGTGAGGTTAACTTGGAGGGATACAAGCTTCCTTCACTTATTAGCCCCATTAGCTTTGTAGCTCCAGTGGAGAACGAAGGAAGCAAACTTTGGGCCTTAGATAACTGACTGTGTTTGGGGTAGGAAAAATGTGTAAATGTCAAACTGAGTGTAAAACGTTTAGTAACCTGGGCACAGTAGAGAGGTAGGTGACCAGTCTGCGCAGGTCCTCTTGCTTTATTCGGTCATGGTTGCTGCGGGCAGGGAAGGTGAGGATGGGTCCACCTCTCTTGTCTCTCCCTCCTAAAGAAAGATTAGCAAGAACTGCTGAGAGGTAGGCATGATGCTCAGACTCAGTCACCCTCATTCAGTGACCCAAATTACAAGCTTGTGTATCTAGGTTTACATATACATATACATATATATATATATATATATTTCAATACACGACCATATTTATATTTCTAGATTGTTTGTATAGTGTACTTTTTATACTGTACTGTTGGTATGTTGGTATAGTTGTATTCTATTCTGTTGTTTTTCATTTTTGCTGCTCTAACCTGTCTGTCCACTTTCTGCCATGACAATGCAAATTTCCTACTTTTGGGACTAATAAAGGATTGTCTTATCTTATCTTATCAATAAGGGATACACAATACACACACACTCTGGGATATATATACAAATTTATATATTTTACCACACGATATATACTGGCAATACTATTAAAGCATAGCAGAAGGCTAAGATATGCAAATGAGGCATCTAATGAAGTTTTTTATTGCCTACTGTGAGCCTCCTGGTGACACCACAACATCCCACATTCCAGATCAGTTTCTGTAGGCGGTTGAGTCAACAAATGTAAATATTATGGCAAAAATGACTCGTCTCAAAAATGACTAGCCAGATAACTGCAATATAGTATTCTGTGCATCGTCTCCCATCATTTGTCTGTTTGTTGCCTTAGTACAAACATACTACACACGACAGATTTTAGACAAAAGTTTTTTTCGATTGTTCTGCTTTCTTCCATTTTAACCACTTTTTTCATGGGGTTACTCTGCAATTTTTTCTTTTTCTTTTTTATCAGCACTACAGAAAGTCCAGCGTCTCTCTGGTACCCACCTGAGACAAATGCGACCTTTTCCCTCAGAACTGTTAGAACATCAGCCGCCTTTATACCGTCATTCCTCAGTGACCCTGATGAGAGAGAGGGAACTGGGGAAGGGGGCGTCGGAAAGAGAAAAAATGTTTAAGAGAGAGAAAGACTTTTCAAACACAGGCTTGTATCTAAGAAATAAAATCAGTCAGAGGAGCACCTGTTTGACAACTTATTCACACTCAGGTTATGAAGCTGAAGGCATAAACCATACATGAGGTCTGAAACCAGTCAAATTACAATAATAAGCAAAACAATCCGGGCCATTTTTGTCCATAATACTTAAAACAATATCATAAACCACATAAACAAGTCTGAGACTCGGCATGGTACGTGGCAAGTACATGATTTAAGCAAGCAGTTTGCACATTTCTAGTTGGTGCAGTGAGCATGGTATTCGCCTGATGTCACACTCCTCATCGCGGGTGTACTGCTGACACACCAGACAAGTCTAGTGACAGCACAGCTCATAACGCGCTAATTTCTTTACCAGTACATTCATTTACAAAACAATGACATGTTGCAGCAAAATAAACTGTTTAAAGAGATGCATGTATGTTTCTATACATCTTGCCAGAAAAAGAACTGGTATTTTTAGCTGTTGGCAATTGTATCCCATTTCTGTTAATGTTGACAACATCTGCATTTTGTAAGTATACTCAGTGGGAGACAACTTATACAAAGATGTATAATACACAAATATTCCAGGCACATTTTGTAATAGAAAAAAAAAATACAGAGGTCCACCCCCTCTATCCCACTGCGAAAGATGACTCAAAAATCCTTAAACTGGTGATGATGACGATGCTACTGGGATGAATCCAAAAGAGTTTGCAAAATTCTACCAAACAGACACACTGGTGACTATTTTTTTTAAGTAGAGGGTCTGCACTTTCTCATCAAGTCACACATTTACTGCAGGGACCTCTTTCTCTTCCCAGAATAGAAGTGTCCATTTTTTAGCTACGAGGAGGGAATAGAATAACTGCTGCTGGCAGTCTCTGGAGTTTAAATGTTGCTCTTGCTCTTCAGAGAGAATTAAAAAAGGGCCTGGTTTACCAGCCACTTTCAACAATGAACATTAGCATTTGTGACAAACCTATTTATTCATGAACTCTAGTCCCTGTTTGTTTGTAGGGGGAAGTGCTTCCGAACAAAGTGCGTGATTGGATTTGATGCACCTATTTTGGTGCGAATTAGAATAAGTTTTACAAATACACAGAATCCACAAATGCAGCTATTTACATGAACTTACGCTTTGTACTGAAAAGTGCAAGCATGTGATGAAAAGTAAGAACTTTTTGCCTGTTTTGTTAAAACATAGTTGCACTCACAAACCTGTTAAAAGTTACACATATAGACTATGTACTCACAATTTTAAAATTACTCTTCTCCTTTTTTATGAAGATGAAATAAGCGAACATCCAATGGCTCAATTAGAGTTGATACAGTTGCAAACTACACACAAAGCTATTCAGTGTGTTTCTGTGATTACAGGAAGCACTACTAAAAGACTTTGAGCTGCTCTTAGCAAACATTAGTTGAATCTATTTGGTTACGTTTCCCGCTATTTCATGCACTTTACAGACAGAATAAGAACCTGGTTCAGTTCTCGTGTACTGAGGCGAGGGCGGCGGAGCACCCTCTCAGACCCAGGACTGAGCACGAGGCTCCTCCCTTGATGAGAGCCAGGTGAGCGGCGTTCGAACTCTTTAAAACATGGCCTCTCCAGGAGAAAGGGGAGAGGATGAGAAGTAGTCTAGAGGAGAATGAAAAGAGACTAGAAAGAAAGATAAGGGAGAAACAAAGAAGGACTAATAGGATCAGTTGAGAATGAAGTGGCTAAGGAAAGCGTGGAAAGATGGAAAGAGATACAGATTTCAGCCCAAAGTGGTGGTGGTTTGTTTGTGTTTTTTTCTGAACTGTAATGTCTTTTAGTTAAATAAAGTCTCCGCTAAGCACAGGCTCCGGTGTCTGTGTGCTTCTGGGTGTGTGTTTGGGCCTCCCAGCCTGTGGGTGACGGCCATTCCTCGGGCCGTCAGTCACACTACAAAACTGGACACAGAGTTCACAAGCTTGTTGCCTCACCATTACAGAGTCCAGTCTAAAACATGATGGCTTAAGTTTAAGCTAGCTAACATGAACTCTTATTGATGCATTAAAGACAACAGCTTGCCATTGGTTTAAACCAGCCTCAGGATGGAATTCAGTGTGGAAGCTAATATAGCGGCCCCTCATAGTCACGACAGCACAGCACACAGTGTGAACAGTGTGAAATTTTTTCTCTGTATTCAATCCATTCAAGTGAAGCAGTGGGCAGCCAGTGATACAGCGCCCAGGGAGCAGTGTGTGGGCACAGTATCTTGCTCAAGGGTACCTCAGTGGTGCCACGGGCAGTCATGGGATTCAAACCCATAACTTTCCGGTCACAACTCGGGGCAACTCAGTAACCACCAGGACACCAGCTGCCCCAAATTTAGCTGCAGTGGCTTGCTAAATTCACAAGGAGCAGTTAGCGTTTCCTGTTTCATGCCACTAACTTTAGGCCACGATAAGTTAACATGAGCTTTATTTAGAGTGAACAGACACATTATCGACGCTGTTAACATCCCAGGACCATAGCTGTGAAAATAATAACAAAAGAATGAGCTATTCCATAAATCTCAGCTGCAACATTAGTGCTTCAGATAACTTTAAACCACAGGCTCGCACTGATTCGTCGAGTTACTGTTTTTGCTCGAAATTAACGTGGGATTGTTATTATTCAGTCGCATGAACTCACTTAAACCATCATTAGAATTAAAGCCACATTCTCTTTTTTCACTGCAAATGAGTTATGATAGGTTAACCTACAAGACTAGTCATTTGCATTAATCATTCCACAGCATACCAGAGGCAATACTGGCCCGGCTGATGCTGACATTTAAAAAAAATGAAGGGGTGGTAGGGCATTAATGTCCCAGACATTCATTTCGCTGTGTTAATGACAATAAAAACAATAAAAACAATACACCTCACTGAAAATGTAACAGGCCTGTACTCTTTATATTAATTTTATTATTATGAACAAACATTTCACTGTGCTGTCACCTTCAAGTGGAGGTGTCACTAGTGTGTGTACTGATTTTTACACCCTTATCAGGTACGGGACAGTACCAGAGGCCTCCACGCCTTCTGTTTCCATTCATTAGCGATGTAATCTGCAGCCGGTATAATCCCAGCTGCTGACAGCTGGCCACTGGGGCAGACGAGCAGGGAAAGCTCCATCACACACACACACACACACACACACACACACACACACACACACACACACACAGATACACCCAGACGACAGATGTACACATACATCAACATGAATTTGTCCTGTTCTGTCCACCATATAGGCTCCATATCTGACTCTCTTTCTTGTCCTGTCTATGCTCTCTCCATCTCTTTCTGTCTATCTATGTCTCCTCTTTCTCTCTCTCTCTCTCTCTCTCTCTCTCTCTCTCTTTTACCACCCTCCGCTCCAGCCTCCCTCCATTCCTCCAGTGCAGATTACATAAACTATTAAACCTGAATGAGGGCGGATGCTCATGAACATGGCAGGTTAAATTTACTGTGAGAAACAAGAGACTTTCCTCCATCTCGCTAGAGGCTAGAAAGCATTTCACACACTTTACAAACATACACACACACAGACACATACACCCACACAGCTATTCAAACACAACCGTTTCCACTTATCATGATGTCACGTACAATATGCCTACATGCAGCCCCCCGCTAACTCCCCACCAACCCGGGACAGTATTTTCTTAGTTTCAAAATGAAGGGTTTAAGTATTAGTTTGCAAAGAGGAAACAAGATTTTATTAAGCAAATGAAGAAAAGTATAACTAAAGATACATGCTATGTGCCCTAGAAATTACATAATATTTCCTAAGACAATATGTGTCTATGTGATGTGAGTATTTCAAGGAAAGCCTGAGAGTATGGCTTTACAGACCATACAAGACACACACAATAACATTATTGTTGCTAGAGGAGAATCAACAGCATTACTCAACTGCTGCCTCATTTTTACTGCTTCTCCCACATGGCAGTTCTATGATAAGGCCTAAACCTGAGACACATACCACATAGAATGATGGCATGGGGTGAGCATGTACTTTTTATTCTTTTGATGCTCTCCTGTTGAATCAAATTAGCAATACCTTTATCTACCTTAGCATTGCTTTTAAACATACACAACAACAACAATAATCAAATAATAATAATACAATATAGAGTAACATAACTGTCTGTTTATGAGAGACTCTCAGCCCCCTACAATCCACCACTGTCAGACCCGACCAACCACTCAGCCACTTATTTAATCGCTTGTTCAAATTTCCAGCAACCACAATCCAGTCATCATTGCAGTGACCATGCAGTCACCATGCAGTATGTAGGCCAAGTACCTTCCAGATGTGGCCCAGGCCCAGGTTCAGGCCAAACCAAAGCTGCTATCTGAGTCTGAGGAGTTCAGTGCATCTTTTGAGGTTTTAGAGCATCATTGTAAAAAAAACCCAAAACAATTTAAAACAGTTATTGGTAGGTGTTCTCGCAATATTGCAGTAACAGTATTGCTTAATAATACTATCCAGCCCTGGTGATTAATGGAGCATAAAGAAGTTAGAAAATGACAGACAAGACTGTTGCCTGTTAACATGCTTTCTAATGCTAGGCATGACAGAGCTTAAAGGAATGGTTCGGTGGTCCATGAAAAATCTAATTTACAGTTTTCCACTGACTCTAGATGCAGATTCTCTAGATTCTGTATTTATGATGGTTTGGATGTTGCACAAACTGATCCTGTTGTCTAAAACAGATGCCGGTAGCTTTTAGTTACATGTTGAAGTTTTGTTCATTTTTATCGCTCACAGTGAGGCATAACGTATCCTAAACCACATCCACTGGTCTGCACCACTGTAATGAGGAGCTGGATGTGGTTTAAGAAAAGTTTGAGGGATTTACAGAAAAGATTTTGCCGAGCATTAACCTCTAGTGTTTGCTAGTAACATTAGTCTCATAGCTCCAATTCTAAACCCAAGAAGCAAAATTTGGACTGACCAGTTACATCTGAGATAAGTAAAAATGTATAAATAAGATTTACACTGAATTGTTCCTTCAAGCAGCTCTACTGACTCTTCTGACAACCATGATTTTTTTTTCAGCAGGGTCAACTGGAGCACACAGGTGAGAATTTGTGTTCAAGGATGCTCATTAGGTAAAAGACTGAATTTGCCGTGCGATGTCAATAACAGGGTTCTGGTGGGAAACTCACACCTCTTCAGCAGAGCTTAGAGGGTTAGCACTTCTGCTAATAGGTCTCTCAGCAAGAATGAGGTGTGGAAAATTATTAAATTACCGAACTCAGCCCAGCATCTCTCATTCCACACTCCTGCTAACATACAACAGAGCTGAATGCTACAAATAGCCCAGGGAACTAAAGAGAGCGGAAAAACAAACATATTCTTTAATATATTGCACATACAAAGGGGTGTTATGGCACTAGTGTGTAGTGATTGTACTGTCCACCTTGAGAGTGATGGAAATTATACAGATGTATACAAATTGTATCAGACCAGATGAAAGAATAAAGGCCGTTGGCGATACATGACAACACCATCCACTGCATACAAAGTGCTGGATCAATAATTCATCAAGATGCCATGCTCCACTTTTGCATGTTTTATGAATACTTCATCATACGTTCAAGGCTTTAATGACGGAAGTAAAGTGACCGTTAAAGTACAGCGGGCTGAACTGGGGGCTTTGTGGTGCAGTAAATCCTACACATAATAACAGAAATCCAACTGCTACAAATATTGCAAAAAAAATTAAACAATGTGAGTTTGCTATGGCAGGAAACTCACAAATCAAACAGCTCAAAGAGGGAGAGACAGGATGTGAGACATCCAACACTTCCCATGTTACAGGGTGCGCCCTCTCCCAGAAAAAAAAAAGAAAGTTCACAGGAGCACCAGGAAATTGGCCGCTCTCCGTAATTACCAAATGAAACCAATCCTGTCCCAGTGCTGCCAAATGGTGGGGTGAAGTGGACGTCAGCCAAGGGTAGCTAGAGTAGCACTTTGTCCAGCCAGCTCAGTACACTCTGCTCTCCTCGGAGACTGAGGACAATGGCTGGCATGGGCCTGGTTTTAGAGTTTTGTAACAGTAAGTATGGGATCAGGGTGATGGCCTCTAGGTGTGCTCAGCTCCAGCGTGGTGTATCATGTGTTACTGATGGACAGGAGGTGGGTGTGATGATTTGTGTTTACAGTACCACTTAATGAAATAGCAAAAAAGTAAATACACCCGCAATACCGTTGACCAAACAAGACATGTTTAGCATCCAAACAAGCACATGGGTGGTGAGTAATATGCTTTGTAAGCTTGTACCACATCTATTAGCATTATGCAAAATAAATTATTAAGTTTATGTTTTACAATTAAGTTGAACTCAAACATCACAACATTATTCACATCAAACAAAATTACGAGGAAAAAAATCATGCTTCATGATTTTTAGATAATTTAAAATTTGCAACATACTTTTGTCAAGTCATACAGTATCAGAAACCACATAATTACACCATAATTAGCCATTCAATTAAAACCACTGAAATGAATGACACTGATTGATCTCAGTATAATCGTGCCTGTCAAGGAATGGGATATATTAGGCAGCAGGCAGTTCTTGAAGTTGCTGTGCAGGAAAAAATGGGCCAAATTGTGATGACTAGACGACAGCAGGCCTTGTAAGGCGTTACTGCTATGCAGTGGTTAGAAGGTAACAAAAGTGGCCCAAGGACGGACAACCAGTTAACCAGCAACAGGGTCATTCGCGCCAAAGGCTCACTGATGCAAGTGGGGAAGGAAGGCTAGCCCATCTGGTCTGGTCCCACAGAAGAGCTACTGTAGCTTAAATTGATGGAAAAGTTCACGTTAATGTTCCAGATACCACAGCACACCTTCACAGCCTCAATGCAGCATAGCTGCTTTAACTGAGATTACCTAACAACTTGACACTGTCTAAGGCAAAAGTGTGAGAATTTAGGCATGTAGTTTACACTGTGCTAATTGGTGCGAGAGAAACACTCCATTACTGCTGCGTTAGCCTCTTAGCTCCACTGCAAAACTCCAGGAGCATAACTCAGACACGAAACACGACTTTGCTGATTGCCTACATAACAAGGTTAGGGAAAAATTGTGTGGGCTTTTTTTTTGCCACACTGTTCCATTAATTCAAGGACTCGGGGTCATGTCGTACTTCTTTGTGAATGTGTAATGACAAATGAGGACATAGTAAAGAAATACATAACATACAGGCTGAGACAATAATGCAGGGTTATCTTAATATGTCAAGGAGTAACACAGATATAATAAAGCATCCTCCTGGGAACAGCCCACGCCACACTTACTCATACTTCTTCACTTAAAGAAACGCCAGATTCTCAAAGCGTGATATGTGGCGTGAACAGTGCGCCTGCTGCTTGCTGATAACGTCTTTTATTAGGCGGGTTGATTTTAGTCTGCGATATGAGTGGGCAGTGTGCCTCTAAGAACAACAATTTCTGGTACTTCAAGGCTGCACTTATCCCTACCTCATGGATTTCATTGCTTGATGGGCTTTTTTGTGCAAAATAAAAGGAAAGCAATGCTACCTGAATCAATAGCAACAAGAGGCAGAGAATATAAACAGGCTGGTTGATCTTCAGTCCATCGTCCACCTCGAGGAACATCTCAGATTAATGCATTGCTCAACAGCAGGCCGGCAGAGAACTGACATTGACTGCAAACGCCGACGACTTATCCATCACAGTCAAAATCCAAAAATACTTCTGAAATTGATTTCACTGCCTCCTGGGCACTGTAATTACTCGCACTGCCTACAAAGAAGTCAAGTCCTGTCTGAGAATCTTGGCAATAGTTGCTACAGCAACCCTGCTGACCTTCGTGTGGTCCATTTGAGAGAGATCCCCTGCAGTGGCTGGAGTGGAGTCCTGCCTCCCTCGAGACAGTGTTTCAAGCGCAATCATCTACTCTCATGTGCAGTAATGCGTGCTGGAGGTTGTTCTCGTATTCCCCCTGTAGGGCCATATGGCCACTACGCCTATGATGAAGCACTGCTTCAGCAAGCGCGTGTAGTTTCACTTTGTAGTCTGGATGCTGAGGATGACACACTTTCAAAAGGTGTATTAAATAAAACAAGAGCAGCAGGCAACTACTGTACAGGTCCTCTGGAAAGAAGACTTCAATCTATAGACTAGATTATAAATTATAGACTATATTTCTGCTGCATTCTGACAGGTACAAAAAATCTATTCTGTAGCTTTAGCTTTGAAACACTGTTGCCTGGTTATACTGATCAGAAACTAGTCCTGATCCTGGTCATCACAATTTCAGCAGTGGTGTCTGGATTCAGTTTGCTACAGTGGAGCAAGCTAAACACTAAATCAGTGGTCTGGGCCATACAATATGTTTACAGTAAGCAAAAAACATCCAATGTTTAAAATCATGATCTGATGTGAGAGGCGTCACAATTACACGGTTACTGTTTACATTAGTCACTAATCGGATTACCAATCAGTTTGCAGTTTAAATGATAAAAGGGTATCTACAGGCCATTGCAAAGTTTTGTTTGGCAGGCTGAAGATTTTCCACAAGGGGGGACTATTAGCATGCAAACTGCTTTAATATGCATGGAAACCCAAACCAGCAGCATCATGAATGCATGTATTATTATAATTACAAATTGTATGTTGATGAAGTAAAAGGTTTTAGTTAGGTATGTCTAGGCTGTACAGCTTGCCAGACAGCTGACAGGTTGACAGGCTCCTCCAAAGATATTCAGTTAGACTTTACAAAAAGATTTACTGTAAAAAGAATGAACAACTTATGAAGTAAAGAACAGGCCACTTGAACATCCATTACAATGCTTCTGATGGCTTAATCTCTCAGACTGATCTAACATTGCATGTTGAATGTTTGTAGTGGTTTGCCACAAGTATTTGCCTGGCATCGTCAGACACAGAGAAAAAAGTGACTCTACAAAATAAAATGCTAACAACAGCCAGTCTTACAGCGAATCTTACTGTGATTATGCCTTGCAGTGAAATTAAACATTAAGGCCGTTTAAGGGTGTTTAATTTTGTTTAGTAATATTTTTAAGCAGATAAAAATATTTGGTATATTCATATTATGTTTAAAAAGTGTTTTTCACAATAAAGATAAATTAATTAATCCATTCATTTTTATTCTAACATCCATAAGTAACTTTGTAACAAGTGTATAGTTTCAAAGCTACACTTCATTGAAATAAACTGGCTCATAAAGGGCGGCTGTTCAGTATTTCCAGACCACTCCAAATCACGCAGTCTCTGGGAAACTAAGCCAATCCAGCAACAGAAACGGAGTCAACCTTAACAAGGTTATTATAATGCGCAAAACACATAAGTGAGAGATAATGACATTTTTCACACTTATGCACATAAGCGGCTCCATGCCCTGAAGCCACAATGATGCTCAGGAAAAGAAAAAAGCCCTGTGCAGGATATTAGCTTGCTGACTCAATGTGCAGAAGCACTTTTAGAGTGTAGTCAGTGTCCAGAGAGGGCCAGACGATGCGAGTTGTAGAGTAGAGCCTCGCAAACAGATTACTGTCTGTGACACATTAACCCCCAATAGGCGGGCTGCAGGAAATGCCCGAGAAAAGCTAAGCAGCTTAGAAGCGATTCCAGCCATGTTACACACTGGGGACCTTTTGAGTTTCCAGGCCAAATATCTGGCAACCCCTGCTACTGAGGGTGATGGCCAAGTTTAAATACTTCGACTTAAATTAACTAATTTCCCCAGCTGCATAATTGCAAAACGTTGCAAACTGAGTCTGAAGTGACGGATAAATATGAACTCGAATGCACGAGAGAAGTAATAAGGTGATCCACGCACTCCCGAGAGCAGCACCTTGGGAAAGCCACTAAGAAATCGATCAGGATTTGCATATTAGTGACATGAATATTAAACTAGCGGCAGGAAAACACTTCCAAGCACTATACGCGTGGAGATTTCTGAACACATCACAAAGCACAATAATTCAGTAAACACAAAAAATGCATATTTAAGCCCACTGAGTTAACACTCTCCAGCAGACACCAACAAATACAAACACTGGTTTAGTGTGACGTGCACTCATCACAGAACCCTTCCAAGAAATATTCGTGAACATGTTATTTTTAAGAGTGTGTGTGAGTCTCTAGAATGTTTTCACCTAATTTACACCGATGATTTTAACGTCAGTTCTTGTACACCAACTGACTTTAAAGGTGTACTTCGACAAAAGATCTAATTTATAGCTTTTCCCACCAACTCAGACATTTATAATGCTGCTTTTTGGTTTAAGTTGCTAAAGTGGATAAACTGTCCCATCCCGCCAGCTGCCTGCTTAATATGCATGAAAGGAACAGTAGGACAGGAGAATGACGAAAGTACACTATATGGACAAAAGTATTGGGACACACCTGTTTTCCAGAGTTTGAGCTAGGCCCCTTACTTCCAGTGAAGGACAATCTTAATGCTTCAGCAGACCAAGACATTTTGGACAACGCCATGCTCCAACTTTGTGGACACAGTTCGGGGAAGAACCTTTTCTATTCCAACTGTGTCCCAGTGCACAAAGCAAACTCCATAAGGACATGGCTGGAGGAGTTCAGTGTGGAAGAACTTGACTGGCCACACTGAGTCCAGACCTCAACCCCATCCAGCACCTTTGGGATGAACTGGAACAGAGATTGTGAGCCAGACCTTCTCGTCCAACATGACTGCCTGAACTCATAAATGTTCTACAGAATGAATGGGCACAAATTCCCACAGAAACTCCAAAATCTTGTGGAAAGTCTTCCGAGAAGAATGGAAGCTGTTAGGGCTGCAAAGGGGGAAATAACTTCATACATTCTATGTATTTAAATGCAATGTCATTAAAGTCCCTGTTGGTGTAATGATTGGCATCTCAATGCTTTTGTCCATATAGTGTATCAGTAGATAAGATAAGAAAGAACTTTATTTATTCCGAGGAAAATTCTTTTGGAAACATTTTGGTTGCAGCCCCTATCTGTCACGGTGTTTTACTCAGAACTGCATGCGTACAATACATAAACTTTTTCCTGTTTACACTGATCTACTGTGGGTGTTTGCTGCTCAAAGTTGGATTTCAGTGCAGGCTTCAGGCGAAAACTGACTGAATACAAGTACACACACACACACACATACACACACACACACACACTCACCCACACACACATTCCTGCTCTCTCTGAGCTCTGTCTCTGTGCATCAGTGTGAAGGGATGGGAGTGATTGAGGGTCCATCCATCCCCACACACTGACAGTGATCTCTCTCTCAGACAGCAGCCGTAGCCTCCTCTGCTCTCTCTGACAGCCTTTGGATTCTGCTGGCCTGATCCGCCAACGCAGATTCAGCACCCACAAAGCTGCTTTTCTGGAGGAAAAAAAAAAAGTAAAAAGAGTCTGTGAGCTGTTTGGTTATTCACCATGGTCTTTTAATGACGTGACCTTTAACCGCTACATATTTAACATAGTCTGCTCCAATCCTTGACCATGACACCAAAACAGGCAGTAATAAAGTCACAGACATAAAGACTTTGAAGTTTCTTTCTGGCAACACTGCGGCTGAATCAAGCCTGACATTTAACATGCAGTAACTAAGATCACACGCCTAGCGTCTAATGCACGCCCAGCCCTGTGGCGCGTGCCGTGAGTGTGCCTTCGCCTCAAGCTGTGAACAGGCTAATCCGATGAACACACACTGAGTATTATAGGCTTCATTTGATTTTTAACATGTTAGGCCTCCCAGGTGGGTGATAGCTGAGTGGGTGTGCCAGAGAGGATGTATGGGAAGATCTCTGACACCAGGAGCATATCTGAGAAAACACACTCGGCTCAGGCTGCTGGGTATGTGCACACACACATGCATACACACACACACAGAGCTGCTCAGAGATATCACGAATTTTATCAGATCGGTCTTAAAAAAAAGGTGCAATAAGGGTTCTTTGAGCCATGTTATAGAACCTGGGCTCTACAGGGTGGTCCTTAATCCTTGGAGGACAGGTCTGGAGAGTTCAGATCCAAAACACCTGGCTCAAACAGTTAGACGCCCCTGGAAGTATTCAATACCTGAGTCACATACCACACACACACACACACACACATACCTGGGTCAAGTGAGTTAGACCAAGCTTGGACTCTACAGGGTGTTAGATCACCAGGATCTGGACTGGACACCCCCGCTATAGAGGAACCACCTGAATCTGTGAATGTGAAGAATGTGAAGATCTGCACATGGGTTCTACATAAAACCTTTATGTCATGTGGAGGTTCTTTAAACAGTTCCTCACATTCACACTTAATTCATTTACAAAAAAGGTTCTCCACTGACAGTGTTCAAAGAAGACTTTTGGCACCTGTATTATTGTGTACACACAAACACATACATACACAAACACACACACACACACAGACAGACAAAAGTGACCATTTTGTACAATTTCTTGGTTTAAATGTGTACACTGACTAAATTGTAGCCCAATTATCACTCACTACTACCAAAAGACAAACTTTGGAAATGGTGTAAACAACAGAAACCCTTGTTCCAATCTCACTGTTCCAATTCTAGATCGTTTTCCACCTGCATGAGAATAACGGAACCATCACCACTCTGAAGCATCTAATTTGGCTAATTAGTTCTCTTGCTTGTTAGTGAGTTAAACTTACTGGCTACTACTAAACAAAACACTTTCCTGTTCTGCACTCACACACACACACACACACACACACACACACACACAAATGTGTCCATGTACACAGACTCATGCAGAGTCCAGCAAGGCTTCAGTGTTTTCCTCTTGAGTGAGGCGTAGCTATGTTAGCTGGCTTGCTATAGCTTTACTGACAGTAAAGAAAGTGCTTTTAAGTGTGAAGTGTCCATTTGTCATACATGAACACACCACAGCACACAGTGTGAACAGTTCGAAATTCTTCTCTGCATTTAACCCATTCACCAAGTGAGGCAGCGAGCAGCCAGGAACACATCGCCCGGGGAGCAGTGTGTGGGGATGGTACCTTGCTCAGCTGTACCTCAGTGGTGCCACTGGCAGTCCTGGGATTGGAACCCACAACCTTCTCATTGCAGGGACACTTTCCTAATCACCAGGCCACCAGCCGCAACAACGAGTGTGCTTTCCTGCACTCTCACACAGTAGCTGTGCTTTTCGCACAAACATTTGTTGACAAAGTTATAACTTAAAAAAATAACAACTGAAAGATCACCAGACAACTGTATCTCACATTACTTATTAGTGTCGGCCTACTATCTTCTCTGAGAACAGTAGCTTATTCATTTACATTGTCACTGACTGTGGCTGAAAGGGGAGAATATCCTTGAATACCAGTTTTGTACCAAAAAGCATAAAACGACCATGAACCAATATTGTATTGGATCATGAACCAATAGGAAAAGCACAATTCTTATAAACACACACACACACATACATATACAATAAACCCCCGCTAATTCGCAGTTCATAGTTTGGCCTCAGTTCACAGATTTTTCTTAGAACCGAACTAATAATTGTTCACAGAAACCCCAGCAAATTCCCGGGAACCACAGTTATCCTCCTCATTTTTTGAGCTTTTGTCGTGGCAATATATAATTTTACATGCGTTTTAGTGCTAAATTATTAAGAAATTATTTACTAATTTTGTAACATAAATATGAACATAAATTCTGCTACATTTCCATATAAAATATAACTGTATAAATGTTTTGGTTTTGTCGCGAGAACACAAAGAAAGCGCGTCTTGGGATGGCGAAATCCCACTATACTCAGAGACGGGAGTTTTGAGGTTTCAGTGTAAACTGTACAGTAGGGATACGGGTTTACCCTTACATTTCTTTAAAGGTAATGTATTAAGCTGAATTTAAAGTGAAACTAAAGTGTTTTGGGAGCATATTTGGGGGCATATTTAGGATTTACACAAAAAAAATTGCCATTTTTTACCACATTACATATTCACAGTTTTTCACTATCCACGGGTGCTCTTGGAATGTAACCCCTGCGATTGTTTACTGCACACATATGTAATGTTTTTGTATATATGCGTGTTTGTATGAACACATATATGTATACACACACACACACACACACACTTGTGTAGGTGTGTGTGTATTTCAACAAATGTTGCTCTTGCTGGATGAGGCAAGGACTGAGAGGATTGTATGACACACACCTGCATCATTCAATTCGATTACACACTGACGAAACTACATGGAAGACAGACCCACTGCTAGTCTCCCACTCTCCCGCACACTGGCACACACACCCTCACCCTCTGACTCCCACATGCAAACATATACATTAACAGACGGGGTGGGGGCATGTGGCATAAAGGAGCTTAGGGTGAATTTTCATCAGGGGAGATGGTTAGACACGCTGGCCTTTGTGGGGATGGGCTGCAGAGAACTAGGCCACTTGTAAAGGTTACATTTCTGAGGGCTCTGCATGCATTGGCCCAGACACTGGCACTGAACCAGGGCTGCACGAGGCACCATGGCCTCGAGCACAAGGCACGAATGGAGGAGCCTACCTGTCCATGAACAACAAGAAACAGTCTCACACATGCAGAGCGTGAGCACGAGCTCCGGACGGCAATTTACTCGACACTGCAGGCCTGACAATCAACAGGCGTTCGGCGCGAGCCACGCGAATCAATGTCACGCGCGACAAAAAACCAGGCAACCAGCCACTCCCGCAGCGCGCGCGCAGGCGCGAGAGAGGCTGCCGTCCACGAGCGTCCCGGCATTATAGGAAGCAGCAGGTACCACCAACAGTAGTTCAGGTCTGTCTATCTCTGAGGTCGTCCTTCACGTCCACAACCGCTCTAGAACTCGAATGTACGCTCAAGAACCAGAGCACGCTCGAAAAATTAGCATGCACGTTCAGAATTAGAACGCGCGCGCGCGCGCTCCAGAGCGGTTCAGAAAGAAGTAGGGGCTGCACGCTCTAGAAAGGGAGCGCGCGCTCGGAAGTCGGGCCACACGCTCTAGAGTGGAGAAGGCACTCTCTAGAAAGACAAATCCACTCTCTAGAAACGGTAAACGCGCGTTCTGGAAAAGAGACCGCACGCTCTAGAAAAATAAGAATGCACGCTCCAGAATGAGGGTGCACACTCAATAACGGGGATGTCTGGAATTGAGAATGCACGTTCTCGAACTGAGAATGCACGCTCTGGAAAAAAGAACATGCATGCTCCAGGATAGAGAATGCACGCCCTAGAACGAGAATGCATGCTCTAATATGAGAATGCACGCTCCGAAAGCATTCCACGGCGTTCCGGCTGCACGAGCAGCATCAGTAGCACAGCATCTGCAGGTTCATGCAGGAACATGGCTGTGCATCCACTTCCAGCCAAGCAGGCGGCTCGGCGGCTAGGTGGCTCGGAGAGGCTGTGCCACTGAAGGCATGGGTGTGCCATTTCACGAGATTTCACGACAGATCAAGGCTGCCCCTCTCGCCATTAGTCCGCAGTCGTTAGTCCGCAGCTGAGAGCGGGTTCTCTGTTTCTGCGCCGCCGCAACAAAAGCAGCGGTGCGGCGCCTGGCTGGCAGGACGAAACCCGGACAAAAGCGCGTGTGTGCGCGTGCAGCCTTGCGTTACCTGTCCTGAAAAACGGGTCCGTGTCCGGATCGTTCGGTCCCTCCTCCGCCGCCTCGGCAGAATTCATATTGTCCTTTTCTTCTTTCTTTTTTCCTCCTCTCTCTCTCTCTCTCTCTCTCCCTCTCTCTCTTTGACAATCCGCTCCAGCTGTGGACGGCACCCCCCGTAGGTTTCCCCCTCAGCCTGGATCCTCCTCCCCCCTCCACACACACCCGCCGCGCTTATGTGTGCAACCCCCCCGAGCGCGGGGCCGCCTCCATTAGTCCAGCTACGGGAGCTCGCGCGAGCTCGTGGCCGTGAATGATTCCTCGGTCCTCAGACGGATTCTTCGTGCACACACACACACACACATACACCTCCTCCTCCTTACCACCCCACCCACCTCCTCTACCACCCCACCTCCTCTTTACCCCCACCTCCTATTTACCACCCCACCCACCTCCTGTTCACCACCCCACCTCCTATTTACCAGCCCACCTCCTCTTTCCCATCTCACCTCATCTTTACCACCCCATCCCACCTCTAATTAACCACCCCACTTCCAATTTACCACCCCATTCCACCTCCTCTTTCCCATCTCACCTCATCTTTACCAGCCCACCTCCTATTAACCAACCCACCTCCTCTCTATAAGCCCACCTCCTCTTTACCAGCCAACCTCCTATTTACCAGAACACCTCCTATTTACCAGAACACCTCCTATTTACTAGCCCACATCCTATTTCCCATCTCACCTCATCTTTACCAGCACACTTCCCCTTTACAAGCCCACCTCCTCTTTACCACCCCACCTCCTCTTTACAACCCCATCCCACCTCCTCTTTGCCACCCCTCCTCCTCTTTGCCACCCCAGCACAGTCCAGCGCCGCACCGGGCGCTATTGTTCACTGCCTTTGCCAAAATATACACAACCCCCAACCCCCAACCGCCCGCGCCCCCCACCCGCTAAATACAAAGAAATGATGCGACTTATCTTCCCGTCTGTACGGCTATAAATAAATTAAGAAATAAACAAAAACCTGGAAAATTCTATCGAAGTGATAATCATTAATAATGGGGGGTTGGCCATCTTTTTTTCCTCCTCTTCACTGGCTCCTCTTTACTGCCCCCTTAATGCCCATCTGCTCTGTTGAGCATCAGAGGGTTTTTATTAGTTTTATAGTTGCAGTCATTAATAGTCAAGTAGTAAAATAGTAATTATTTATTTTTATCGAAAACATATTTTTATGTAATTAATAGTATTAATACTATTATATGGCTTTACTGTTAATATTTTAGCTGTGTAACAGTAAGTGGGAGCAACTCTACAAGTGAGGGGCTTTTGTTTTAGGCGTGGGCTTGTCAATCAACGCCCTCTGGGAACTGACCACGCCCCCTGTAGCGTGGCCAGAGGTTTGCAATGACAACAGTCATTAGGAGTCAAATAATAAAATAGTCATTACAGTTCTTTATATTGGACATATTGAAAACATTCCACACTTTATGTATTATTGTTATTATTTGTAGTAGTATTAACAGAGGTGTACGTTTTTTTTATTTTGGGGGTGTGCTTGTCAAACAATGCCCTCTGGGCACTGGCCACGCCCCCTTGTAGCATGGCCAGAGGGTTCTAATAGTCTCATATTTGCAGTGATAACAGTCACTGATTGTCAAGCAGTAAAATAGTCATTGTATTTTTATTGAACATATCGAACAGTCCACAATATTTTTATAGAATTAATATTATTAGTAATAGAAGTGAAGGGTTTATGTTGTGTGCATGTGCTTGTCAGTCAATGCCCTGTGGGCATAGGCCACACCCCCTAGTAGTGCTGAAAAGGAGGTCCAAGGCCTGTGTGAACTGGAGGCACAATCGAGGCATTTCTAGAAGTTAAAATGCTGGAGGGCCAGGAAATCCAACCTTCCTGTAATTCATACTGAGTCCAGGGTCGCTTCAGCTTTTTTTTGTCAAGGAAAAACAAACCCCTGGCCTCATAAAACACAGTGCACACAGACAGACGCACTGCTCCTGTGATTACTGTGTTCTTTTTTTTCTGGATTACTTTAAAGGCGACATATTCTACCTCTTTTTAAACAAGTTACAATAGGTATATGGACTGTACAAAACATGTTCATGAAGTTCTTTGCACAAAATCACTCTCACATAAAGAGTCTCACCAGCTTTATTCTTGACAGTTTCAGTCCCTTTCAAAATGAGCCGTTTAAGGGCTCTGTCACTTTTAAGCAAATAAGCGGTTGCTGGCCACGCCCCACCCATCCCCTGTTTGCGCTGCGCCTTTAACGCACTTGAAAACAGCAGAAAACAGAGGCACTATCAGCCCTATATGTTGGACCCTGAGTCGGACCCAGAGCGAGATGAACACAACACTTCATGAATGACTCGCCTTCGCCTGTAGCCGTAGCGCTCAGCGTCTTATGCGCGTAAAACCAGCAGACAAAAATGGAGGATCTTCAACTAATGTAGTAGCCCGACAGATGAAGGGTGGTTCTATGCAAATTTCCTCATCCTGACGTGAGGATATAGGAGCCACCCAAATGGCTCATAGAAGCACATGATTCCTGACACCAAAATCTTTCATTTGACTAACAGAAAACGGATGGATGTTTTTTTCGTGCTTGGAGTGTTTATAGGAGCAGTAGAGACCCAAATGGAAATATAAAAGGATGCAAAAGTGAGTTTTGCATAATATGTCCCCTCTACCATGTGGAATTTACATTCAATACAAGAAATGACACCATAGGCACTTGCAGTGAAGTGGCGCCACCATGTGGGCTTGTGTTGTAACGTCAGAGTGGCGTCATAGTGGTGATTCCCCCACGCAATAATTACTCCAAAATCTGGTCAGTTCCTCATTTGCATGAGGTAAACCAGCTTTGGATTTCCTGTCCCTAATAGATTAATATTGCACCCTGTGTGGCTTTTCACTGCAGTGCTTTAGATAGAAGACCATTTGTTTTGTTTTGGTTTTTTTTTTTACCCCTAAGAGGGTTTTATTTTTGTAGGATGTCCAACAAAAGAAACATAACCATCCCTCCTGGGCTGTTTGAAATTTTGAAGCAGTTCACTACGGATGCCATCAAAACCCAGCCTAAAGATCTGCTTGAATGGTCAACAGTGTAAGTAGAGTAAAGTGCAGCAAAATAAAGTAAAGTAAAGTGGCCCCTTATGGTCACAGGTACCAATGGCAGTCCTGAGATTTGAACCGACAACCTTCTGATCATAGGAGCAACTTCCTAAACACCAGGCCACCACCGACCACATCAAAATATCATGCTATTGTATTCATGGAATAATCTTACAGACTACATTTGCAGATGTATCTAGTGATTTGCAAAAAAAGTGATTAAGGACAGGAACAGCTGGTGGTTTTTCAAATGCTGGATTGTGTCCTGCAGCTACTTCAGTGCCATGGCCCAGGGAAAGCCTCTCCCTTTGAGAGAAACGCCTGAGAGCGTCTACACCACAGACCTTACACCTGAGGTCCTATCGGACTTGCACTCTCTGGTAAGGCCTTCAAGTGACAGATTAAGCACTGTGAGCGCATAGACACATTACTTCAGGTAATAAATTAAAGTCAGCAAATAGCTAGAAGCTGATAATAGTTTGAAAATGTACAGTTTGCCACTTACCCCAGATGAGTCGATCAGTCAAGACACGACTTTTGCAATCCAAATGACAAAAGTCTTGTCTTATTACTGTTGCCATTATTACTCACAGTAAGTCATACTGTGTCCTAAACCTCATAGATGAGTCCACGCCACCTTATTGAAGAGATGCACCTGGGATGAGAAACATCTATGGATGTATTTACTGAAAAGATTTAGGGGACATTCACTACAGTCCTTAAAGTGATAGTAAACAGCAAAAACAAACTGTTATCGTGACTGTTATTGTGACAAAAACAGCCTGTTTACTCCTAAGGGATATAAAGAGGTTGGATAATGTAAAATTAATCACAAGTGTTTTGGTGCATAAATCCACAAAAAAATCTAAGAAAATGCAAAGGAAAAGTAACGTGTGGCTTTTATAAATCTTGTTTCATCAGCTGAGTAGGGAAAGCACTGTGAGTAAGCAGGAGGTGGCTTCTGCATGGAAGAGATTTGACCTACCGGAAGACCTCCTTAAGCACATCTTCAGCGCGGGTTGCTTTGGGGAAGACCTTGAGTGGATCACGTTCTTTGCCCTGTGCTGCTACTACCTGGGAGGGGTAAATATACAGAATGCCTAATACGATCAAAAGTAATATGATAAACTTCACAAATTCAGTTTATCATATAACTTCAGTTTAACAATTCACTTAACAAACTGATCAAGAAAGCGGGCTCAGTGGTGGGCGAGAAACCTGACAACATGGAAACCATGGCTGAAAACAGAACATTGTCTAGACTTCAGTCCATCATGGACAATGCTTCATCTGTGGCTCAAAGTGTTCCACTGTACGCCACAGGAAATCCTTCCACCCCTCTGCCATCAGACTCTATAACTCCTCCGCCTGTCACACACACCCCTCAGACTATAACCCCTCCCCCACTCACCCACCCACCCATCAGACTACACAACTCCTCCCCAACACACACCCACCCATCAGACTCTATAACTCCTCCCCATCACACACCCACCTATCAGGCTCTATAACTCCTCCCCATCACACACCCACCCATCAGACTCTATAACTCCTCCCCCATCACACACCCACCCTTCAGACTCTATAACTCCTCCCCTTCACACACCCACCCATCAGACTCTATAACTCCTCCCCATCACACACCCACCCATCAGACTCTATAACTCCTCCCCTTGTCTCACACCCACCCATCAGACTCTATAACTCCTCCCCCTGTCACACACACACACCCATCAGCCTCTACAACTCCTCCCCCGTCACACACCCACCCATCAGACTCTATAACTCCTCCCCCTGTCACCCACCCACCTATCAGACTCTATAACTCCTCCCCCTGTCACCCACCCACCCACCCATCAGACTCTATAACTCCTCCCTCACACATCCACCCATTATGTTCCATATCCTAGTCTCACAATGTGAAATATCACTACTTCTATCAGTATTACTGATGTACTACTGATCTCTAATACAGCAATAACAGACTCCCAACCACTATTAGTGTTACTAGTAACTCACTTACATGGAGGTTGTTTATGTATAGTATTTATACCCAGTATTTGTGTATATAATATAGTGTATTTCATATTGAGTATTTCTTGGATTGAGTTTTTATTGGGTTTATTTAGACGTTATATTGTTCTTGTCTCTGTGTCTCTGTGTGGCTGTACAGTTGTAACATAAGCAGTTTCCCCCGGGATCAATAAAATGTTCTGTTTCCGATGCGAATGCAGAATCACACACCTGTCTGATCTCAATGCATTTTTTTTGTTTTGACAGAAGTAAGGAACCACAATGATCCAGAGAGGACTGGAAGAGAGCCGAGCTAGATTCAGCGCAGGCCGAGCCGCTCTGGAATGGACCAGCTTCCTCCAGAATGGCGCGGTTTAGGCGGAAGTCGTGCGTCACTGTGACTGCGCTGGCCCTCCTCATATTCGTCATCACTGTGATCCTGAAAACCCTGACCCCAGACGACAGCAGCTCCGTAGATGCCTTTGGACTTGCAGCCTTTGCTCAGGAAAGACAAGGAGAAGAGCCTCATCAGAGGAACCGTGATGTGGAGACTCGTACCAGACCAGCCAACGTCATGACCAGAAAGGCTCCAGAGGAAAGAGAGTTGCACCTCGAGAGTGAAACTCATGATTTCCCTCCTCCAAACTACAGCATGCACATATTCTATTATATCTGGTATGGAAACCCTCAGTTTGATGGAAAGTACCTGCACTGGAATCACCCTCTCCTGCCGCACTGGGACCCGAAGGTGGCCGCAGGTTACCCTCAGGGAAGACACCAGCCTCCAGATGACATCGGGGCCAACTTCTACCCTGCCCTGGGGGCCTACAGCTCGAGGGACCCCTCTGTAATCGAGGCTCACATGCAGCAGCTCCGAACAGCAGCCGTCGGTAAGATTGCCATTAACTCTTAGAACACAAGCAGTAGTGCAACAAATGGTAAATTGTCATCATACAGTAAAACAGCTCCTTATATGGAAGTTCCCCCCGGTGTGTGTTGGGGCTCGAGGTGTCAGACGTGATGCTGAGCTTTGTTTGGTGTTCCTGTGTCACGTAGAACCAAAGTTACTGTCATTTAAAAAACACTAGTGGGGTTTAAAAACAGCGTCACACGCAAACGAACATAATGAACAAAAATGGACAAATGTATTTTAGAGATAAGAAACAAACATAAAAAACACAAGATCTTTGAAACCGAGAAAACTTTCAGGATACTCTCCGCCCACAAGTGGGAGGGGAAAACCCGCAGAGGGAGGGGCTCCGGAGAGCGGCCGAGCGGCGGCACGCCGAGA
>JBBIGA010000106.1:1748228-1764981 GCA_037576975.1 Alestes dentex | reverse complement strand
AAGCCACACCTGAGTAACTGAAAACCAAGACCAACTGATTACAGAGGTGGAATCAGGTGTGCCTCCTGCTTGGTTGGCCCTTTCTGGACAGGTTTGGGCACCCCTGCTGTACACCTCGGACTGCAGACCTGCCCACATCAGCAACACAATAGTTAAGTTTGCTGATGACACAACACTGGCGGGGCTGATCTCCGGTGGAGATGAGTCTGCCTACAGGGACGAGGTCCTGAGGCTGTCTGAGTAGTGCTTGGCAAACAACCTGGCTCTGAACACTAAAAAAACAAAAGAGATCATCCTGGACTTCAGGATGCCTGGGGAAGATCCACCCCCCCACCCCCCTACATCAAGGGTGACTGTGTGGAGAGGGTTCACACCCTCGCCTTCCTGGGCACCACAATCTCTGCCGAACTCTCCTGAACTGCTAACACCACGGTGGTCATCAAAAAGGCATAGCAGCGTATGCTATGAGAGTGCTCAGGAAGAACATCAGCGAGAAGCTGCTGGTGACCTTCTACCGCTCCACCATCGAGAGCATACTGACTTATAGCATCCCAGTATGGTTCTCCCACTGTACAGAGTCAGACGCCAAGAGACTGTAGAGGGTAGTCAAGACTGCACAGAAAATCATCAGCACTGTCTCCAATGTGTGCATCTATTTATGCTTTTATAGTGTATATATATGTGTTTTTATACATATTGTGTATATATATATAATCCTTCTCATCTCAAAAAGTGCAAACCTTTAATACTTGACCTGTAAATTGTGCGTCATTGTTGTCTGTCTGCAACTTCATGTTTGATGTTTATTATCTATACTGTGTTTATTGTCTATACTGTGTTCACTGTCTGCACTGTTTACTGTCTGCACTGTCACTGTCTGTATTTGTTTGCACTGTTAAGTAGCCCCTACAATTTCGTTGTATGTGTAGCATCCTGCACAAAACAAGACATGAAGTTTAGATGCTGCAAAGGAGACATTATTAATAAAATGTTTGAGTGGACCATCATTGAGTGGACCTTTTAAAATGACTCACTGAAAGCAACGTCCCATTTCACAAATAAGCAGCAGTAAGTAGTTCTGTCTTCTTTCCGCTTTTTTGGGTTTTTTTTGTTTATTAATAACTTTCACCTATTTTTGTAGGGGGGAATCAGTAAAAGAATGACAAGAGAGGGCTGAAGAGCCTTTCATGTCAATGTTCAGATAAAAATGATGAGAAAGATGGAAAAGTATAGTTTGAAACATGTCCTCGTCCCCTTTTCCCCCGTCTCTCCCTCCATCTCTGATGTATAATTGAATCCTGGACCTTGGCTCCGGAGCTCTCTAAAGCTTTGGAGTGTGCGTGTATGTGTGTGTGCCTCATGCCCACAGTGCCGCAGACTCGTGCCAAGGCCCCATTCACAGGGCGCCCGTCATTATTTCATTACACACATGTGAAAACAACAGAGTGGTCCACTCCACTCGCACGATTAAAATAACATTTTCAAGAGAGGAAAAATATGATGGAGGTATAATTATCTCTTTATGCAGTGTTTTACAGCAGCGAATAAATAAGACCTGCTTTTTGGGGTAATGCGACAGAGTTTGCTCTGTGTGTATGTGTGTGTGTGTGTGTGTGTGTGTGTGTGTGTGTGTGTGTATGTGTGTGAGGGGTTAAAGTACTAGGTAAATGTGTGAACACTATGCCTGCCAAGGATCTGCCATGCTAGAGAACGTCAGAATGGGGCTTAATTGGATAACTACTCCAACTACCAATTACACTGGGCCCTAATTGATGACTAAGTTTCACTTTCATTTATCCTGTATGGAAGCTTCCCTTATTGTCACTTTCTCCAGTCCCTGATAATGGCTCAGCATACTTTCTGGTTTTGAAGACCAGCTGTGATCTTTTTAACTTTTACAGCCGCCTCGCAGACATAATGCAGCGTCACGAAAAGCTGCAATGAGCTGAAAGAAGATATCTGATATTTTCATGCTAATAAAAATGCTTTTGAGCAAAGGGTGTGACTCATTCAAGTTGCGCCGCTCAACAGTAAATGACAAACATCAGTGCTTTTATTGTTCATTAATTCAACACGTTGACAAATTCCAAGATCATTCACTATGCGGGTAAAGTACACAATAGCCTAGCGCAGATGCATCATATACAATCTGTAATACAATGTAATTATGCTATTATGCAGCCATATTTTACAACGATAAGGCAAAGACACACGAGCCACCAAAGTCACATAAGAGTTGAGATTTTCTCCGCAAAATGTATTTTACACTTAAAGTACATGACAAAATATTAAGAGGAGCATTGGGGGGACAGAGGGTCCAGAATGTTACAGGAGAGAATAGAGAAGAGGTGGAAAGTGATGCTCATTTCAGCAGTGGTTAGGCCAACTTTGGAGGCGAAAGCCATATGCAAGCCAAAGTATTTACAAGCTCAAAAAGACTGGAAAACCACTCCAATTCTGAACTCATGAGTGGTAGACAGGACAATCTTTCTATTCCACATTTTTTCAGATTAATTAAAACTGTAGTAATGAGTACTAAACTGTGTATCATTAGTAAAGAACTGAGACCACGGTTCTCACTCAATACCTAGTGAGCTGTCTCTCTTGTATCTATACTACGTTGTCCATTTTTTCAGCGCCTCTTACCATCTATATGGTAACAGGGTTGGCTCATAAATGATGCCGAGAAACGGATGGACTACAGTCTGTAAACTGTGGAGCTGATAAAATGAGTTTAGGATGAGGACGATGAGTGTAGATACTAGGTAGGTGGACCCACTAACGTGGATGTTAGTGCATGTTAGCAGTATTTTAATACACCAAACATGCACTGCATGACATAATGACACATTTTTAGATAACTAAAACATTCAGTGACATATTATTATTATATGTCTTGATAAAGTGTTATTATATGTCTTTAAATACTAGGGACATCCTAGAATGCAGTATGGCAACATGCTTTCTTGAAAAAATCCATTTAAGATGGCAGACTTTGTCAATTCTGGTCATTGTTACAAAAGATTGCAGTGATCTTTTTGTTAAATGAGTAGTAAGTAATTAAGTAAAACAAGCATTCCGACTGGGAGCCTGTCCAAGTTGTTCCTCCACAGTTTACTCAATGGTTTACTCAATGGTTCCAGTTATGATGTTTGATTTTAGTTTAAATGGTGACTACCATATCAGCTGCCCAAATATAAGCAGCAGAGTGTGAGGCAGCTGACTAGCTAGTGAGGCACAGCCCATATCTGGTGTAGGAAAAGGAATAAAACATTATTCCCAACTAAGAGGGTGAATAAACACACAACATTTTGGCCGTCAGAAAATTAAAGGCTAAAGCTTTAATGTCTCCCACCTTCTCATGCAGTGCACTATGTAGGCTCCTATACCAATGCAGTGTACAAACAGTGTCTAACGGGTCTAACAGAGTCATTTGAGATTCAGCCATGTGTCCAAAATTTCCTTCTGTACACATAGTGTACCATTTGGGTGAAGAAGCTGAAAATCACATAGTGCACTGGGCAGGGAGTGGGGAGCTGTTTGGTCTCCATAGAAACTTCAGTATGGTATAAGATCTACTCCAGTGTGGTGAAAGGCCTTGTGTTTTAGTGTGCTTTTATGTCTCACAGATTAAAAATGTGTGTACTTTAAATGTCTGGCAGGACACTTTTTATTGTTAGGCATATTCAGAATGAATGGGCAGAGACAGCAGACCAGCTAACCTCAGCCACCCTATTATGACTGGCCTGCTCAGCCACGGCGTCTGCACTTGTTGGCCCATGGCTTTGCAGGATTGAGCATGGCGATGCAGAGGTGGACCCTCCGTCTGGTGGCTCCTCCTGACACTGGGTGGAGCTCACAGGACCCCCTGGAGGACTGGAGGACACATTGCAGCTGCTCACCGTCCACAAGCATGGGTATTGACTGGGAGAGCACAACAAAAGACAGTATCCAGAAACGGCTTATTGGCTGACACGATGTTGATACAGTTGTATTATGTTGAAGGTGGTGACATTGATTTTGGAATTTTATAATTGATTCAAATTTTCCATATGCATTACATTATCTGGCCTAAATAAATGCTAAATCCTTATCATTGTGTGCAATATCTTATAATTATGTGCAATAGTTTTACCAATGTGTAATATCATTACTTTTGACAATATTACTTATCTACTACTGATCCCTATTCGTGCAATAACGGACCCAGTATAGAGAACGACTCCAAAGTACTATTTGCATTAACTAGAAAACTACATAGCAGTAATTTATCTGTAGTATTTATTTAATTCTCCCTTACTGACCACAGCATTTGGTGTGTATAGTACAGTGTATTTAGTGCAGGGTATTTTTGCAGAGTTTTTATTTGACTTTACATTGTTCTTGTCTGTGTCTGTTTGTGTCTGTGTAGTCGTAACATAAGCATTTCCCTCTGGGATCACTAAAGTTTTTCAAGTCTGATTCTGAACCTGAAAAATTATATTGTTCAGTATAAAACCACACTAAGTGATTTCTCCTGTGATAAAAATGCATGATGCGACAGCTATGAAAAAGCAAACGCAGGGATTTATAGCTACCTGTGCACAAGGTCTTACAAGGAGGTCATTATACACCCTGGTGCTAAACATGTAATCCTGATTGTACCTCAGTGTGGTGGGGGATAGGGGTCATTGACTCCTGCGCTGAACCTGACCTGCTGACTCCAGGTGAGTTTGGACCAGATGGCACTGACAGCATTGCAGCAGGACCAGGAGGAGAAACACCTGTCCAGCTCTCGTGACCAGAGAACATCTGCAGAGCGCCCGGGCTCAAACCCTCAGACAGAGAGACTGCAGAGAGAGGATGGCATGAAGGAGATGGAGATGAAGTAAGTCAGCATTACGTAAGTTACAGTTATGCTGCAATTAACTCTTGCCTCTGTTTACTGTTATCTATTTATACATCTAATAGAGGACATAGCAAAAATATTTTATGCCAGAACAATTTCAAAACTGAAATCTAACATCTTTCTGTGATTATTTTTTCACACATTTGAAAACACCTGCTTTATATTGTGTCCATTTCACCATGAGAGGATATAGAAATGTTTCAAAATGATTTGGAACAATATATGCTATTCATGACCATTTGTCCTATTTCTTCTTTTCTGTGTCAGGCATATAAGCTGTTCCTAAGACAACTTATATGTTTGTTATTAATGTTTGTTGTTGTGTTATTAACCTGTTGTGTTATTAAGCTCAGCAGTTTACCATTTTTACACATCAAACACACCTCATCAGCAAATAAGTTTTCACTTCTAGAGTAAGTGAGATGGTTTTACAGCAAAAGTGCTCCGAAATTACGCGAGTGGATATTCGCTTATTGGTCAGAAATCTGGTAGGGATAGAAACACTCTATTACATTCAAATTTGAACTGTCCGTAGTCTACTACTGTATAAAATCTAGATCTATTCCTCCCATAGATTCTTGGTGTAAAAGTATTATGCTAACCTGTATTAAAATAGAGACACTTAACCTATGCAACTCACAATCAAAATGATAAAAAATAAACCTTACTTGATTTAAATTAAACCAATCAGGTTGTTGATGCCTGGCCACAAATACGTTCTGTCAGGGCTGGACTGGGACAAAAAAATCGGACCAGGCATTTTGAGCCTAGACCGGCCCACCAGGCTGTCGTCCCGACGGGCGGGGGGTGGCTTGGGTGCTAACGGGATTCCGCAGCGGCCCAAAATTGCCTGTCTGGCCCAAATTTACCATCCCCCTCCAGCACCATGCCCAGTCCAGCACTGCGTTCTGTCAATATTACTTAACTCTTAGTTTATTGCTTGTCTGCCACTAGCTCTTGCTGCAAGAATGTTATGAGTGTTTATTAAGAGTTAGATGTGTAAAAGGGCAAAATCAGTGCTGACCTGCTGCTAGAAGAGGAAAGCATGCTCCCTCATTTTGATGCAGGCTTTCATAAAATGTGTTTCCACCAGGAATGAACTAAACTAGAGCTCAGTTAGAGGTGTATTGAGAACTGCATTTTTTGTCAAACCATGGTTCATTGTGCGTTCACTTGAGAACAGATGAGTGATCATACCTGTCAGAACAAATCAAACTAAAGAAAATATTTGAATAGTCAGCACCAAACAATATAAGTGTGAAAACACCCTTATAAGAAAGAAATTGCTAGCTTCTGTGGAGCTGCGACCTGGAAGGAACCCAGTTTGGCACCTTGTCTCTATGGACTACCTGAATTGTGGCTGCGATGGTGGTGGTGCAGGTAAGGAGGTGGGTAGGGAGTGGCTCGATGTCCGTGCAGACTGGAATAGTGCTTATACCCATGGTGGGGAGCAAGGGGCAAACCACCTGGGTATGGGAAGTTACTACTGCCAGAGGAACAAAGGGAGTCCGGGTTGGAAATAAACCATCCACCTATAAACCAAAAATTACACACAAATGCCACAAAATTCAGATCAGCTTCTAGAAAAAGTTTACACTCTGAAGAGTAACAAACTGCATGGTATTAGTAGGAAATTGCAGATATCAAGTCTAAAACACTCACAGTGTGGTATACCAACATGTTGGTTTTCTGGAGGATGTTCAAGAAGATTCTTGGGATGGCTCCTATGGATTAAGCAAGTTCTTATTGTTATACTATGAACTCCTATGGATTAAGCAAGTTCTTATCGTTATACTATGAACTCCTATGGATTAAGCAAGTTCTTATCGTTATACTATGAACTGCCAAAAGGCATGAAACGTCCCGCACTAGTGTCATTCAGGTTGGCATCTGGGCGTGTTCATATCAGAAACTCTCTGTCATCTTTACTATCATCTAATCTGTGATATCAATGTAGGACAAGGTTTCTCAACAATATTACATGACAGTTAGATTCCAAAAAGAACATAACTGGCCTCACTCTCTTGGCTTTGGTCTCTCATCAGCATGATGTTAGTCAACGCGATCCTCTATTAACTGACGTAACAGACTTAGCCGTTAGTTTTGTCCTCCACCTAATGTAGCATTAGCGCTACTGTCGCTTTACCTGACTCTGAGGAAGCACATACTAGTCTTTATCCTCCTTGGTATCATTGTGTGATGGGATAGCTACTGTTCTAAAACTACAAAATCAACTAATGAGCCTAACTAACTAGTCAACTAATAATCCTTCCGAAGCAGAATCTTACTAAAAAGGTATTTAGGTGCATCACTACTACCAGCCTAAAACTTGTTAGCACTGATTCATCTTAAATTTGATATATAACTGCATATAAACTTATATCAGATATGTACCACAAACGGTGTAGTTTACTATAAAACACGTAATTGAGCATAGCAAACTGAATGTCACAGATCTGAAATATTAAGTAGTACTAATAGCAAATATAATTCAGCTATAATTCAGATGCCCAAGAGGAAATGGTTGGGCCGAATTTAAGTAAAATGATGAGTAAAATCATTAGTCACTCAATAGATTCTCATTCTTGTTGACTGTTATGTATTGCTGTTTTATTATGGGAATGCATTTCATTTTATTGTCCTAAATCAGCGAGGGAACCTAAGATTCTGTTAATGTAGGGAAGACTAAAGGTCTGAGGGTCTTCAACCACACTCGTTTAGAGCAGGTTCCAGTGAACGAAGCGTGGACAAGAGCCATCAGTACAGACAGGCCTGCACCACATTCACACTCTTTACTCACTGATAAACGAGGGTCAGAGAGTTAGCGCACGGCTAATCAGACCCTAGCCTTCTGATGATGATCAGCCATGTGTTGCACCTCACACATTCTTCACCGTACATGCTCCAAATCTCTCACCCTCACTTCACACTGCCTCTCCAACAAGCTCCTTACTCATACACTCACTCAATTCCCAGCATAAACGTTTAATAATTGCTCGCTAATCACGGCTGATTTCGCACAGTCATGCTAGCTTGACTAGTGCTAATGCCTGCTATGATATGATAGACTGCGCCGCAACATTGGTACACTGATCTGAATTCAAAAAAGGCCAAGCTCTGAATGACGGGGAAATACAACATTCTGCAAAACGTGTGAAATATTTTGTAAGACTGGTGAGTAAATGTACCTTTCCTTAGCATCCAGGAAGGCCTTTGCAAAGGGATTATATTTTATCTTCAGAGCAGTTATCTGTGAACAAGATATTATGTGAGTCAAACTAAATGTCAAAAATACTGAAATTTATTTTTTGCTTATTTGAAGTGAAATAAAAAAGAGAGCATAGAACCACTGCATTATACACATATATGTATGTATGTGTGTATATATATGTGTGTATGTATGTATATGGATTTGTGTATGTATGTATGTAGCTGTATACATGTATAGCTGACCTCCTCATTCTGGTAGGCCGTAACAGCAATGAACTGGGTATCAGTGAAGGAGATGTTGGTGACCATCCTGTGGCTGCCCCCCACTCGCACAATGTGGATCTGTGGCTTGTACTTGTGGAGAGAATTCAGCATGATCTGTACCAGACAGAGAGAGCGAGAGAGAATAAGAATAATTGGATAATTGAACAATATTCGGACAAGTCGTACAGTGAATATTCATTCCGTCCAGCCTTTAATTACCATATGCAAATTCACTAAGTACAGATTCTGCTGTACCTAGAGACGGACCCAAACACTACAATGGGGGGGACTTTTGCTTATATTTCGTATATCCAGACATGCAGACATATACAGAGATACAGAGCGAGAGGGGGAGAGGGAGAGAGAGAGAGAGAGAGAGAACAAACTGTTTTTCATTCTAATTGACAGCTTTACTTCACCTTTCACCATCACGATGACTGATGAGGGCCAGGTACTCATCAGCATGGCTGCGGGGCAGGGGAAAGGGCTTTGTGTGCTTTTTTTTCTCCTCTACTGATGCTGTTTTTTTTTTTTAATTTCACTTTTTTTTTGGCCTCTGAAACATCTAAGGACTGATGGCTAAATTAATTTTTGCATAGAAAAAAACACAGGTAATTACCATAATGTACAACTAACCACAGCAATTATTTCATTTAGAGCCCCAGTTTCTCTCTCTCTCTCGCCATCCTCTGCCGCTTGCCAACACTGCATTTAAAAATGCCAGAGAAAAAGGAGTGGGGGGGGGGGTTCATGTAAATACCAGTGATAATTTAGCAGCGGAGTCATACTCGAATAGAGCCGTGATGAAGCACCTCTCGGGCGGCCTCCAATGAAAGCCCCCCCAGATGACTGGGTCCCTGGAGTATATAGCGCTCCCGTCTGAACGGCAGGAAGTGCATTAAATGGGGAAAGTGGCCATTAAGAGCTGTTTATTCCTGTTTATATGCGGGCCCCACCGAACAAAGGGGCTCCATAGGTGAAGTGGACGCCGAGGAGAGCACTAATTGTATAAATGCACACTTGATATTTCCCAGGCAGCGGCAGACGGCATGATTAGAGGCAACCCAAGGCTCCTAGAAGCTCCGCATGGAGCGCACGAGTGGCCTGACTAAGATTACCCACCCCCCGAGGTGGACAAAGTGCAGAACGGTCGTTCGGTGCACGACCGTCGGCCTGTCTTTCTCGGCCAAGATGCAGACCTCTGCTCATACCATATATAGTGCTCCCGTCTGAATGGCAGGGAATGCATTAAATGGGAAAAGAGGCCATTAAGAGCCGTTTATTCCTGTTTACATGCGGGCCCCGCCGAACAAAGGGGCTCCACAGGTGAAGTGGACGCCGAGGAGAGCACTAATTGTATAAATGCACACTTGATATTTCCCAGGCAGCAGCATACGGCATGATTAGAGGCAGCCCAAGGCTCCTAGAAGCTGCACATGGAGCGCACGAGTGGCCTGGCTAAGTTTACCCACCCTGCGAGGCGGACAAAGTGCTACACCTGTACTGAAACGAGCAGGTACTCACATGGACACAATAGCAGTAAGTCTTTCATGCTGGACCTTGTTTCAAGACTAAGCTAAGGGCTAAGGTAAGAGAACAAGCAAACCCAGAGAAGGAAGAGAGGGGGTTCAGTCCTGAAATGTCAGTTGACAGGTGGAAGTGACATCACTGGCACCCGGCAACAGCACCAAGTGGCAGCTGTCACTTAAGCCGGTCGCTACTGGCGTTTAACATTGGCAGGTGCCGTTCGGATACAGTGCCTGCCGCTGTAGAGAGGCACCTATATTTAAGATCATATTTGTGAAAATGATTGTTCTGTCGCTAGTGGCGCTAGTGACGGACATAAGCTGCCACTTATGTCCATCACCAGTGGCAAAGTTTTAAAGTTGACATCCATCAGGGGTGTATGCAAGTCAGTTGTTGTATTTCTATGTCTCATATGTCATGATTTCTGTTCGAAAAACCATTGTCATGTTTGATTGTGTGCTACAATGCCCCCCAATGGGCAAAATGATATGGTCGCATGATGGTATACAAAACCGACTAGCTTAATTTGCATATGGTGACCATGCTGTTTGCAAATTTGCATGTTTTTGATCATTATTGACAATGAATGTCTTGCGATTCCAACGAGACCACAATTGTGCAAAACCAGGGACTAGTTTGCAAAAGTTGGTTTTGCATATTATGCAAATTAGCAAAAAATCTTATCAGTGGTACAATCAGTGGGCGTGGTCTCATTGGCTGATGCCAAGGACTAATATGCAGCAACGATTTTGTAAAATCGGACCTACGGTTCAAAGTTGCTGGGACTCAACGCAAAAGTGCTTGTTATAGCGCCACCTATTGGCGCAATGGCGTGGCTGTTGGTGCCTGAGTAGCGGTTGGTATACCGCATGTACCTGCCAACTTGGACCCCTAAATATATGTTTCATGTACAAAATAATACTGTATTAAATTTATAAAAGAAAACTTACAAAGTCTATTATAAAATTCCATATTATTAAAGCTTATACATTGAATTAATTTATTAATTATGAAGATTTATGATTTTATTGTTTAATTTATGATTTTACTGTGTTTATTAAGTGTCTGTTTATTAAGATTTATTTGAATCAATTTGTTAAACTCTAGCGCTTGAACAATTTAAATTATGTAAATCTTAATATGCAAGTCACTTATTTGTATTTATTCTATTTAGTTTGACCGAAATTTGTCATACAATTGAACTGTATAAAGTTTAAACCCCCCCCCAAAAAATAAAAAATAAATATATATATATAAATATAAATATAAATATATATATATATATATATGTATGTATGTGTGTGTGTGTGTGTGTGTGTGTGTATTTGTGTCATAATATCGTTTTATTCAAATATTTAGTGAACATATTTTTTAACTCCCAGATAATACTCTTATAGACAGAGGCCACTTTTTAAAACTGGACGGGTCAAAGCTGAAGATCACCTCATTTGTTTTAGAGGTCATGTTTCCAGAAGTAAGGTTCATTCTAAATATAGACGTGTTTGCAAAGAGAGCATTAGACATACTAATTTATTCTTATTGTTTCTTTACTAAAGATCATTTCACCAAAAGATAATAATAATCAAAGATATGTGTAAAAATGTTCCACAGTTACTTCTGCTGTTTGCTTATCACCTTTTGGCCCCATTGTGGCTTTTTAGATTATTGCATGTACTAGACTATGCTTTAGTAAGTTGATAACTTTACATATTCCAGTCTATCGTAACTGATGCACAGAATTTCTTCAGGTTTACTTCCAGGAGTGATGGAGAGGTGCCTCTCTACTGTGGCTGGCACTGTATCCGAACGGCACTCTTTAGTGGCAGCAGGCACTCCTAAGTGGCAGCTGCTGCTACGTGCCGTTGCCGGGTGCCGGTAATGCCAGCTGCCGTTTTGGGACTGAACCCTTGCTGAGAAGGAGACTGGAAAAGCAAGCAGCAGAGCAATGTCATCATCTTTAAAGGCAAAAAGTGACTGAGAAATGCATGAAGAATATCTGGAGAATGTGGAATTAGCATGAAAAATGAAAAGGGTTGCTAAAACAAACTTACATAATTACATTATTACAATGCAAACAAAGTCAGTCAGAGCTGCTTGGTGTGAAATGCTCTGTTCAGAATCGTTCACAGTGGTGGTGAATCAAGCAAATGTCCAAAACATTTAAGAGACCCGCGAGCCTGAGCAAGGAGATGCAGAGACTATAGCGAGACTGAGGGTGAGATCCGACAGGGCAGCGCGCTGACCAAACTTTGAACACAAATGCTAACTTTTTTCCCCAGACTTTTACTCAACTTATCTGTGAATAAACATTAAGCTACTCTGGATTACTCATCTTGCCATACCCAGGAAAATCTTTTCACCAACACTGACAGCTTTTTCTACAACATGGATATCATGAGCCAACCAATAATGAAGAAGACCAAACAAGACTCCGCTACCGAGATGGACTTAACAATCGAGGTCGGTGTGCTGGAGTCGATTAATAATAAACTGTCAATACTTGCACTGCTTCATACAGACATCAAAGAACTTAAAGCTAGCCTCGAGTTTTCCCAGTCACAAATCGACACACTCATGCTAGAAAATAATGAACTGAAAGGAACCGTCAAAAATCCGTCTGCTCAAATAACAACTCTCACCCAAGAAAACTGAAATATTAAAAAGAGAATTTTTGACCTCCAGTGCCGCAGCATGCGCGATAATCTGATCTTCTCCAGAATAAACATATCTCAAAACACACCCAATGATCCAGAGAATGCACTGAAAGATTTCATGCTCGAATCCCTAAAGCTACCCGTGACGACTGTTAAATAAATTACACTTGCATATTTTTAGTGCGCGATTTTAGTGCATAGTGCGTTCACACTGACAACCAAGCTAAAACTCAGTGCACTGAAAGTACCCGGATGGTGCACTAATAATGGCCAAAAAACGCAGTGCGGAACGATGGACATTACGCGCACTAAACGGACGCCAGTTCTTACTATACTACTCTCTATCTCTCTACATACCCCTTCATCCCTCTCCATCGCTGCCTTTAACTCTCTCTCTACATCTTCCATATATAATTCTCATGCTGAGAAAAAAGGTGATGGATCTATTTTTTCGTTCTGCAAACATACGCACCTGTTGTCTTTTTATTGTTGTAGGCCTTTCCTGTTGTTGTTGTTGTTGCTATTGTTTTTGCTGTTATTATTGTTGTTAATGTTGTTATTTGTCATGTCTGTTTCTCCCCCTACCCATCTACTCTCAACACACAATTATTTCCTGTCACCATACAGTCACACTTAAACAGCATTCATACCCCACTCACATGTCCTCACTCACACAAGCTCAAACTAACACAACACTTTTTTCAGCTGTCTCAGACAGATGACAATCCTACAGTATGTCCAGTCTATCTTTCTTAACTTGGAAAGTTCGTAGTGTTTTTTCTCAGGCAAAAGAGGGCCAAGGTATTTGACCATTTAAACAATCTACAGGCTGACATTTGCCTCCTTCAAGAAACCAATCTCTCAGAATCTGACTGCAACAGAATTAAAACAGCCCAGAACAATCAGACATTTACAGCAATTTATAACTCAAAGTAGCGAGGAGTCTGCAATAACTCAAGAAACAAACTAACCTGGCAATCAACCTCAACTATAAAGCAGTTCATGAGTTTTTATGGTCTTGCTGACAGCTGGCGCTTGCAGCACGCAAGCAGCAGAGAATACTCCTTCTTTTCACCAGTCCACAAATCATACTCCCGCCTCGACTTCTTTCTCACAAGTAACTCTTTGATTTCTAATATCATTCAGTCAACAATCCATCCAATAATCATTAGTGATCATGCCCCAGTTACAATCTAGTTGACTAGAAGTTGCCCACACAAACCAGTTTCCAGAAGACGCTTTAACACCTCTCTTCTACAGGACACACAATTCCACACCTTTATTAAAAAAGAGTGGGCTTTCTTTCTAGAAATGAATGACTCCCCTGAGTCCCCCTCTCTGCTGTGGGAAACAGGAAAAACAGTATTCAGAGGAAACATTATCTCATTTTCAGTCCATAAAAAAGATAGAAAAATAAAAAGAAATTAATTTGAAAAAAAAATTAAACATCTAGAAAACATCAACATGGCCAACCCATCAAATGAAACTCAGAATAAATTTTAAAAATATAAAGCAGAACTCAATGACATAATTAACAGACGCACCCAATTTTTAATATACAGGTTAAGACAGGAAAATTTGGCAACAAATCTGGCAAATATCTGGCAAACCAAATCAACAGAAACAAAGAAAACACACAAACACTGCTTTACCGAACTCAGCAGGGAAGCTTACTCGCTCACCTAATGAAATAAATAAAATCTTCTTCCACTTCTACAACTAGTTATATTCATCAGAAAAAGAACCCGATAAAGAAGAAATCAACTCTTTTTTGAACAGCACCAACCTACCCCAAGTGAACAATCAGCAGAAGAATATATTACAAAATACCATTTTAAGATGAATTTCTGACCACTCTTAAATCTATGCCAAACAACAAAGCACCTGGTCCTGATGGCTTCCCTGCTGAGTTCTATAAACACTTCTGGTCAATTCTAGCCCCACTATTTATTCGAATGATTGATGAATCAAAACAGAATTCCAGATTACCAGTTACCTCTAACACGGCTACAATTTCACTTCTACTCAAACCCAATAAAGATCCAATCTTACCATCAAGTTACAGACCAAAGCCCTAGCATTCAGATTAGAGAAGGTCATACAATCCATAATTCATCCAGATCAAACAGGTTTTGTTAAAGGCAGGTTGGGCTCCAGTAACACCCGCAGATTATTCAATATCATGTATTACTATACAACGCAAAAAACTGATACAGGCATTGTCACATTAGATGCAGAGAAAGCATTAGACAGAATCAACTGGAAATTTCTGTTTTCCAAATTACAGTGGGATGGCTTTGGGGACTCGTTCATTAGTTGGGTCAAATTGCTGTACACCACACCGACAGCCACTATCACCACCAATGGACTAACCTCACAAAGCTTCACTTTGGACAGAGGGAGTAGACAAGGGTGCCCGCTCTCACCACTATTGTTCACCATCTTTATCGAACCTCTAGCAGCTGCCATCCGCCAAAACATGCTCATCAAAGGTATTAGGACAGAAAAAATCTATCACAAAATCAGCCTCTATGCAGATGATACTTTACTATTTCTGCAAGACCCCTTAATTTCCCTGAAAGAAACAATCAAAGTTATTAACTCATTCACCAATATATCTGAATATTCAGTCAACTGGAACAAATCATCTGTTCTCTTATTACAACCTAAAAGTTGGGATGTGACAGCCAACACACTACCCATACCCCTATGTACTGACCACATCACTTACTTGGGTATAGGGGTTTTCCCCAGGCTGTCAGACCTATTCGCACTTCACCCCCTTCTGAAATCAGTTCAAGAAGACCTCCAACGCTGCACAAACCTACCACTTTCCATCATGTGCAGAATATCCATTATCAAAATGACAATACTACCTAAAGTAAATTACCTCTTCACAATGACACCAGTACAAACACCCGTTTCCGGTTTAAATTGCTAGATTCAGCAATTACAAAATTTTACTGGAAAAACAACACACCTATAATAAAACTATCTACCTTACAAAAACCATAAACTTTAGGAGGCTTAGAAGCACCCAATTTCACTCATTATTGTTTGGCAAATCATCTTCAATATGTGCACAGATGGACTCATCCCAACGAATCCGACAACACCTGGCTAGACCTAGAACAAACTATCTGCACTAACCTCCAGATTTCTGACCTGCCTTTCTGCTCCTCAACAATTAAAAAACATCCCTGTTTTAAAGCTCCCACAGTTGGCTCGACACTGACAGTATGGTAGAAATTTCATAACATCACCAACACAAAGCTTTTACCCTCAAGACTCACCCCAATCTAGAATAACCGCGACTTCACTTGTAACAAAAAAGCACTTAACTTCCACACCTGGAAAGACAAAGGTATCACTCACCCGCAGCATGTTTTTCACAATGTCAGCTTCTCCACATTTGGCGATTTAGTCCAGAAATTTGGCATCACAAACAAACATATCCTACAATATCTACAGATTAAAGCATCAGTTAAATCAACCATAAACACGCGAGTGGTCAACCTGGATCTTGCTGCATCTCGCAGCTAATCAATATACCGTCCTCCAAAAAACTACTGTCAAAAATCTACAGAATAACTATACAGACAGACACTACAACCAGCATACCCTCCGCTAAATGGGAATCAGATCTCTTCATTTTAACAGATGCCAATTTCTGGACCGAAATCTGCAAAAATACATATCTTATGACCAAAAACACTAACCTACAGTTAATACAATACAAGACTCTCCACAGGACTCACCTCATTGGCTGGAAATTATTTCCACATTTGTCCCGACTGCACACAGAACTGCATACATACATGCATTTTGGCACTGCACCCCTATTAAACAATTCTGGAAAAACATCACAGGGCTCCTTTCCACCTGCTGCATCCTAACTTCGCCATCTCTCTGTCTGCTTGGGGACACCTCAACAATTAACCTGAACAACTGAAATTGTAAAGGTTTGCTGGTCGTGCTAGCTGTCGCCGAGAAAACAATCCTCATGAACGATCCTCATGATCCTCATGGGTGGGGGGGTCTTATGGGTCCAGGTTGACATCATGGCCGGGGTAGGGGACAGAGCAGCCAGAGGAACTAACTGACATCTCCAACTCAGTCTTCAACCTTAAGCTCTGCTCTTCCCTCTCCCTTCCCAGTGAGCCCAAGCCCCCCCCCCCGAAACCATACCACTCAGAACTCTGTATCTACT
>JBBIGA010000106.1:1719084-1731584 GCA_037576975.1 Alestes dentex | reverse complement strand
AGGTTTAATCTACGATCATATTCACTTGGTGCAAACCCAAAATGACAGTCTGGCAAAACATCAAATTTATCCCAAATGCAAATAAACAGCCAAGGCATGTTTAGTCTCTAGTGTGCTACACTGCTAATTACCATGGTGTGACCTGTACACCTAAACAATCACACATTTGCTTCAAAATTGCATCATACTGGACAAAACTACAGCTGTGTGCTGTACAAAATTACATATTTTTCTTGATTTTCTAAGTGAAAACAGTTAAAAACAGCACATCCTCTACAGAGAATACATACTGTAATACATAATAACTGAAAAAAAAAACCCAAATTTTTTCACCAAAAAAAATGGCATTGGAGACATACACTTAGGAAAATCAACAAACATATAATTTTTATTCACAATTGTTTGTACTGGTAAAAACAGCAAAAATCATAAGGCCTGAATTTTGTCCACACTTTTGTCGGTTTTTATAAAACTAACAGCATGTCATACAGTGTCAGAAACCACATAAGCACGTCTATCCCGAATTACTTAACGTCTTGACATTGTTTGAATCAAGTGTGTGATGATGATTTAGGCAGTTTACATAATGCTATCCGGGGAGTATTTGTGTACATTACTTGTTGTCCCAGCGCAAAAGTAAGAAAACAAACTTAAAACAACAAATGCATCTTGGTGTCTTGGTGAGATAAGGAATATATTGAAGCTATTATTGCTATAATAGGGATAAACCTGGTACTTCTTCTAAAGATTATAGGGTACTCACATATGCCTCCAGTCTGAATATCATAGTCAAAGGCTTCCACCACGTACTTCAGACTGTCTATGTAGTAAAAGAAGCGATGGTCTGGAGACCAGTCCAGCCCGTTGGAGAGATCCACCTGGTCGAAGTGTTTGACAAGAGAGTGGTCAGCACAGAGGGTGTAAAGAGAGCCCTGCTTCTTTTCCAGCTCGGCTGGACGGACCTCCATAGCCATGGTGCCTAAACACATCAAGATAAAGGAAAAAGCACAGATTAGGGCACAAAATATCATCTGTTAATCATTATCACAACATCGCAAAAGGCTGCAATAAGCAAATGAGCCTCTGACGGGGCAATCAATCACAGCTCCAGGTGAGATACTGGATGTTCTGATGAATCAAAGACTTCCTGTAATCCAACAAAAGTCAAATTTTTTGCCATTAAAGGTGTTAGCAAGTCGGTGCATGAATGGGCGGGGCTAAACTGTTGCCACCAGAAAAGGAGATTTATTTAAACATGTTGGTTTTGTGACATCACAAAACTATGATTTGAAAACGGACTGTTTTTGTAGCTTGTATTCCATAGGGGGGTCCTTGGGTTACAACAGTCTCGACATACGACGTTTCGAGTTTATGATGCTCACTCTAATAAAAACCTTTAAAAATTGAGATGTGAGTGTTTCAGTTTACGCCGTTAGCACTGTACAGACGGCGTGAACTAGTTTGGTTGCATTTACACCTTTTTCTGTGGCTTAGTTGTGTTTTTATGCTCTAGATTATGATTTTACAACTGCGTTAGGATCGGTAAGTGACTTAGGCTAGGGTGTGTTTCGACGTAAACCAAAATTCGGGTTACATCACTGTTGTAGGAACGGATCAGTGTCATAACGTATATAGGCTGTGTGCATGGGGAGAGTGAACGTATCATTTTAAACAATATTTACAGGCTTTAAGCCTTTTTAAGTCCAGAAAAGTGATGATATGGCTGCTTTAATATCTTGAAAATTATCACAACTGAAATATGTCGCAGTAAATTTGCAATACTGATATGCTGGCCATATTGTGCAGCTCTAGCACAGATAAACATAAATCATTAAATAAGCCAAATGTTGAGATGCAGATCAACTTTTATGCCAGCTGCCTCAAATAAGCTGTAATAAACCTTTTCTCAATTGACTATTATTCAAAAGGAACAAATATAGAATGGTAAAGAATGGACAAAAGACACTTGCACACCTGCGAAAAACCTGCCAGCAGGGTCCACCTTCCCGTCATTGAAGCGAGTGTTGCTCTTGTCCAGGTCCACATGTGTGATGGGGGTGATCAAACGCTTTTGCCAGTCGACCGAAGCAAAGCGAGTTCCTTCCCCAATCATGTAACCTCCAGACCTCCGGGGGACCACACAGCCCACATAGGTCTCTGTGATGATACAGATATAAAATTATGCAAACAAACACCTAAAAGGCTGATTAACGCATACTAACTGGTGCAATAAATGCACTGGCATTAAGGCTAATGCACAGGGGCTGACAAATGTTTTTCTAGTACTCTGAGTACCTACATGAATGAATTGGTACGCACCAAAATTTAAAATTAGTGGAACCACTACCACAACTACTACTAATAACAGTATGGATAGATTTTTTAAAACTATATTTTTGAACACTAAATGGTGCTAAACATGCAAACTGACGTTTAACCTAAATTAAAGTACAGATCCAGTCACCCACAGGGATTATTCTTCACCAAAATGTTTAAATCAATGTGATGGGTGTGCCTGCTTTCTCGCCACTAACTGGTCGAAGCCAGCCAGGCGCGGTGACAGAGCCACTCGGGGCGAGTTTCTGAGTTCAGCCTGTTTCTGTACTTGTTTTCGTGGCTGTCAAGTGAGAAAAAGCGTCTCGCTCAAATATGTGGAATGGAAAGGCGAGATCGTTTTAACTGCATCTCAGTCAGCTGGGGATTTTCCTCACAGCATGACAGCCAGGACTGGGACAGACAGCCGGATGAATCTCGACTGTAACCCAGCATCGCATGTAACCCAGCATCGCATGGGAGCTCCACATATTTTTCGGGGACCACGGCTGTCAGATCACGCCTCTCTCGGTTGTCGAACGGGTCTCGTACCGGGGCGGGCCGTGAAGTCGAGGGGGCGGGGCACGCAGTGACAGAAGCGATGATCTTGCTGAATTTTGATTGGTGCAAAAGCGAGGCTCCGCGGACCGACAGAAACCCTATTTTAAAACTTAATTATTATTTTTCTTTTTAAGGTTTTCCTTACCCGAGTTGTAATTACAGATCCAGTATGAAGTTACTCAAATTAGGTACGCTTTTGCGCCGTGAAGGCTGAAAACTGCCGCGCATTTTACTGTACGTCCCGCGCATGCGTAGCTGCGTACCACTTATGTCAACACCTGCTAATGCACTCCAGACACCAAACATATCCTAGGAAAAAAATGTTTCCAGATATTGACTCTTTATGCTCATTTTGTGGATCTGAAGATGAATCTGTGTCCCATCTTTTTTGGGAATGTACATGTACTAATTTATTTTTGGAAGGATTTTTGTGCTTTTGTAAACGCCTTTTCGACACAAAGTTTCTTTTTGTTATTTAAAGATATGTCTTATTTGGTTGTCATAATTTTCCAAAAGAGGATAAGGACAAATATTTTCTGATAAATTTGTTTATTTTACTTGCAAAATTCTTTTTGCACAAATGTAAGTTCCAAGGTGTCACGCCTTACTCTCCTATTTTCTGTAAGGATCTTAAACTTTACATGGACACTCTTCTTTTATCCAACAATTCCAAAGCCCTTAAAACTGTCTCATTGTGTCTTTCTCATAATATCCTTTCACTCTGTGTCTAATCATTTTATTTTCAATCGCTCATACCCCTGGCATTGATGCTGTATGTTCCTTCTGGCATTAATTAAAAAAAATAAAAATAAAACATATCCTAGTTGATCGGATATACTTGGAAAATCGACTAAAATCAGCTTATTATACCGTTTTTATTTGATATATTATTAGAAAATACAAAATATTAAGGATAACCCCTCCATAATAAAAATAATGTGAGGCGCCGACTAACTCAGGCATTGAAACCAAACCCTAATGTGTGGCCCTTACTTAGTAAGGTGGGGGAACAAGATAATAGTCGCCCCCACCTGGCCACAAACTGAAACTCATAACTTGTTCCCATGCATTACTAAGGGTCCCAATTCCACACTTCAGTGTGTGAGTTTTTTTGAAAATCCAGGTTGGCAAAATTTATAATGACTTATAACATAATATATAAGTATCAATCAATTTGTGCCATTATTTAAATCAGTTAGTAGTTTAAGTGGTGAAAAATAAATACCATGTACCAACAGTATTTGTACTATCAGTATAAACAGAGTGTGTCCCAAACAGTGAGTACAAACAGTGTAACGGGTGAAGTTTCGGTGAACATACACTATATGGACAAAAGTATTTTTTCCCCTGACCATTACACCAACAGTGACGTTAATAAGATTCGAATAAAAACACTTTTTTTGAGTTGGTGCCCACTTTCATCCCAAATGTACTAAATGAGGTTGAGGTCAGGGCATGTGTTTATGGACCTTGCTTTGTGTACTGGGGTGCAGTCATACTGGTATAGAAAAGGTTCTTCCCCAAACTGTGTCCACAAAGTTGGAAGCATGTCGTTGTCCAGAATATCTTGGTATGCTGAAGCACTAAGATTAAGGCCCTTCAGGTGTGTTTTCAGCCTTTTAAAAGTTTAGACAGTTAGCGCTGATAACCAGTTGGCTTACCTGTGCGCATGCTCTCGATTTCATTGGTCAAGGCGTTCCACCTGCTGATCCTCAGGCCATAGATGTCCACATACAGGAGAGTGCCCTCTTTTTCCTCCCACACAGGACTCTCGCCAATCTCACTGGGCTCCTTCACAACACACTCCACTTTTATAGATGACATGGTCTCTGTACAGCTGCACAATATATCGTCTGTTATTGATTATCACGATATTGGTCTCTGCAATACAGATATCACAGACGGCTGCAAAATGCAAATGAGCCTCTAGCCAATCACAGGGCTTGACAGGGCGATCCGGTGAGTTACTGGGAGTTCTGATGAATCTAACTGTTCATGTAATCCAACGAAAGTAATTTTTTTGGCCAATCATGATTCACTAAAATTTTATAAAGGGGCCATTTTCGATATCTTCTTTGGTTTTTGACATTGTACCTTAAAGACCAATATATATGATCTCTTATTTGATTGGCTGCCCTGCGTTGCATCTCTTTCAAAAGCCAACACTCTTTAGAACTTTAGCATGAGTGGGCGGGGCTTAACTGCTGAAGGCTGAATATGGAGATACACTGTATGGACAAAAGTATTGGGACGCCGGTCATGCTGGAATAGAAAAGGTTCTTCGCCAAACTGTGTCTACAAAGTTTGTCCAAAATGTCTTGGTGTACAGAACCATTACAATTGGAAATAAGGGGCCTAGCCCAAACCTAGTCTGTACATATTTACAGACATATTTCAAGGCATCATATTTGCAATATGTACCAAAAATACTGCAACACTAGTATTTTTCATGAAGCCCCACTGGAAAGACAGTGGAGGAAAGTGTGAATGAAGCATGAGTGACGGAAAAAACAGAAAATAAAAAGGGGGATGAGGGAGGGAGGAAGGAGACAGAAGATGAGTCAGACGAGAAACTAAAACAACTGCTAAACTTCACATTAAACAGTAATTGTAATGAAACGAGAGAGAGAGCAGCTTAGTTCCGATCTCGCTACGGTCATGTGACAGGAGGCTGAGCCTCCCTACAGACAAAATAAACTCACAGTCACGAACTTTAGAGCACTTTCTGGTTCAGTTTGTACCATATTTGTGTAGTTTTACATTACCTTAATGAATAAAATCTCCCTTTTCTGCCCAGTCCGTGTCTGTCCGGAGCTTGTTTATGAGTGTAAAGTTCACTTTGACTGAGCGAGTGAGAACAGCGCCCTCTGGAGTCTGATCAGTGTAAAAGCTCAACAGAAGACAGGATAAAAAGTCTAAAAATCAATCAATAAACGCTTAAAGTGCTTTTACAGTATACACAAATGGACCGGAAAGTGGAACGGGCGGGCGTTCTTGCCTTTTCAGAACAGCCAGCGTGCCCCTGATTTAATCTTTTCTTCTTTTTAACATCATTAAAGCTGGTCAAAATCTTTTCCAGGATGACTTTTCTTTTCTTCCAGGTGGAAGGAAGTGTATTGTTTTTAACTTTTCACTTTTTATTCATATTTCAATGAGTACATCACAAGACAAAATGTGAGTAGTCTGTGAACATAAAACAAGAGTCTGTAGAGCACCTCTCTGTGGAGTGTGCAGTTTTAGTGTTTAACTGAAAGTCTGGATTACAGACATAGTAGTGTTTAAAACAATGGTAATCATTAGAGCCTTAGCAGAGATGGGAAGCAACAGTCTCTTGCCCTGTTTTTCCAGCTCTCTCACCAGAAGAGTTCGCTGTGCTCTTTGATGAGAAGACTGATGACATTATTAGATCCTTTCCACCAATCATCAAGCCACCTGCCAGCCTTGCTCCTGATGGCCAGCAAACCCACCTCGTCTCCGCTCGACCCTATCCCATCGTGTACGCTCCAGACGATGTCTTCAGATCTAAGCCCACATAACGCCTACATCATCAATGGCTCCTTAACAAATGGTCATGTCCCCTCTGCTTTCAAGTCTGCAGTGGCCACACCAATTCTGCCTTTATAGAGGTGTAAAAACACCTTACAATGTTTATTCTCCTGATTTAGCTGTTATATAGAAGGCCTGGGTTATCTAGCCAAAAATAGGGGTTGTAATGACAAAAACCTTGAAAAGCACCATTTTCACACTGCAAAACTTGTTTTAGCTTTAGTTTCTGAACAATAATTTCAGTACTCTGTCTCTTCATACACAAACAAAAAAAGACAAGAAGTCCACTACTAGAATACAGTATCTTTCGTGAGATTGTATTAATTCAAATGTTGACTGAACTAAATGATGTCCTGTTCTGTCGCACTCCATTTATTCCGGGCCTTTCTGTACTTATGTAGTTTTGTGGTGTTTCTGCTTTTGTTTTGCTCCATGGTCTTGGATGGGTGTGGTCTCATTTCACCGAGTACTGCGTACAATGGCTGAAATGACAATAACCCGTCTTGACTCAAGATCATATAGTCAGTATTACTGTAAATAAGGTATGTGCTGAATTGTCATATGCTAATCAGAATGGGCACAAAAATGCCCGACTGGTCAGAATCCAGCACACTCTACTCAAGTGGTGACAGTTCATGTTTAATAATAGTTAATCGTATATTGTGTTTCAAGTTGCAAACATTCAGGCTGAACTGGGCTTTTTTAATTTGAACAGTATGATTCAGACAAGACAACTCAAGCAAAGCTCAACACATTAATAATTACAAAAGTAAAAAGTGCACAGTTATTAAAGACATTATGATTAGGGAGGGAGAAAGCATCGTGCGAATGTGAGATTTAGTCCGTTATCCTTTTTTATTAAAAAAAAAAAAAAAGTGTATGGAACCACCTATTATAAGCCTCTACATACTCCATAAACAGCTTTTTGTACTGTCCTCCCCAAGCACAGTTCATGGTGAACCTAAATGGAGGGTTAAACACTGGGACCAATGATGTCATCTCTATCTGGCTGCAGTCCAGCTGAGCAAAGCGACGTGCAGTGGGGAGGGCTCACTTTTTGGCAGCGGTTGCTTTAACGCGGTTAAGGCGTTCTACCAGCGCTCGGTCTGTGGCGGGGGAACAGCGAGACAGAACGGTGCTAATCTCTCCCTCGTTCCGTCTTTCGATAGCCGCCTCTGCAGCCCCTTCCAGATCACTGAAGGGAGAGAAAGAACAGATAAAAGTAAATAAAAATAGTTGACAAACTATAATGGAACAAGGACAGTGTCACAGTGTCAAAGCTCCACTCCTGGTGCCTTTTTTGGCCTGTGGCGTCTTCAAAGGCTACCTGACTACTTTTGTTACAACTGTAAACATCAGGTATCAACAAGCAGGATTCCAGAGGACCTTTACTGAGATACATGGAGGTTAAGTTTGGGATTACAGATTTTAATTAGTTCTCAGAGCAATCAGTATAAACCTTCTACAGGACTTTTTTCAAGTTTTTTTTTTGTAAACTGGTTATCAACCGCTAAGAGAAATCAGCCAAAAAACGCGACATTTACAACTTGTTTGTAAAGGAATAGTGGTAGCCGTCAAATTCATGTTTGGTACACCCTTAGCGAAAAGTTGTATTGCAATGACCGCTGCAACAAATGTATCCTGCGTATGTTAATTAGGGTTAAGTATGTCTTCTAGGCAGCCACAAAGGAAAAAAAAACAAACAAACTCACCCTACTGCCAAGTGGGCTTTGACCTTCTGCTCTGGAGTCACTTTGGACACATATTTCTTGGCCTCGTATTTGTTGTGGTGTTTCACACAAACCTCAACGAAGGGCTACCAAAAGGCACAGAAAAAAAAAATACAAGAAACATTAAAAATCATGGGTCAGTGTTTATATCACAGAGAAGGTTACAAAGCCCATGGCTCTCTTTACCAGGTAGCCAATTGGTGATTTCTTGCTTTTGGCAAATTTCTCTATCTCCTCCCAGTCCTCTTTCTCAGCGAGGGCAGTCAGCTTCAGCCACCAGTACCTTAAAGGAAGAAATGTTAACATGACATACACGCAAACACACACCACATATGTAGCCCTGGAATAATAATAACGATTAATTACTACAGACAGGATTGCAGTTAACAGTTATATTTCTTATTCACTGTATGCATCTATAAAGCACAAGTCTAAATTGGTTAAGCTACCTAATTAGCCTAGCGTCCTAGGTGTCTGTAACTCCCAGCTGACAACAGATACTGGACAAGCTCAAGTAAACAAACATTTCTCACTGCTGCCCTCGAAATGCGTGGTACCACAGTCCAGAACTTTCAATGTTTGAGCCATGACGTCTCACTGAACGTGTAATATCATTATGTCAGACCACACTCACACGTAGAAAAGGACTGTGCAGGACTGACCTACTCTGCATTAAATGACTCAGGCATGCAAGGTAATTTATCGGCAGCATTATGTTAATAACGATACTTTGCTAACATCTTTTCAGTGCTCTTGTCAAGCTATGGCACCACAGTACCCAGTCCTGCACCCATTTGTTTCACCATTTCAAAACATATGGTATCACTTTTCATATTAATTGTAGTCATCACATTAGTCATAACACATCCACAATATTTATAACAATAGACCTATTTCATTTTCAAGTGACTCTGCTTTCACCATTGTCTGTCCTTACAATCTGACTTCTGTTTAGGAATATTTCAGTTTAGATAATGGGTGAAATTTTCCTCTGTTATCCAAACAGTTGGAATGCTGGGCTTCTAGTTTACAAGCACTCTATGCACAGTGCTGCAGCACAACTACTGTAACTTTCGAAAGGCTTGTCAGAAGTACTTGTGCCTAGTTACACTTTATAAGCCATGAACGAACAGTTTGTTTAATTGGTGAAGACCTTTTTCACAGTGCCACACTGAGGTAGACCAATACTGCAGAAAGAAATTCACCATTTTCAGAGTAAAGCAGGCTAAATTCAAACCCCCCAACAACAATATTGTTCTGAATTGTTTTAGACCCTATATTTTGCACATTAGATCTTCCCTAGACAAGACTTGATGAAAATGCTTTTTGATTTTGCCCAATGTATGTCTGGTTTTGTTTTAATTTTATGTTTGGGTGGGGATGTGAATAGTTGAGGACATCATTTAGTGTTAATATTAGTGTTTACATTACTATTTTCAATACATGTCTTCCCTGAGTAACCAGATATTACTTTTTCTTCAGTTTTCCCAGTGTATTTGGTCAAGAAACATGCAGAGTGAAGCATGTACCTCTTGTCAGGCACTCTGAAATCCTTGTAGAGCTGCTCAGCGTGTTTATGAAGGCCCACAGCCAGCAGGGTTCGGATAGTGTCATGCAGGGAAAAGCCCACCAGAGACTCGCCTTTCTCCTCCTCCAACTTTTTCTGGAAACGTAACAGACGTATCTCCTCTTCTGTGGCCTGAAAGAGACCCAGAGAGACCCAGACAGAAGAGGGAGATCTACATTAGCTTATACATGTATGTATAATCTGGGTGTATTTCCTTATCTGATTAATAGTTGTGTGTATATTGCTCACCTTGGTCGCAAATTCATTCTTGGCTTTGTTGTACTCATCCACAGCACTTTGTAAATGAGCCATCTGTGCTTCTATCCTCTGCCAAATATACCCAAAAAACACATCCTCAACACAAGATAACACTGAAACATAAATGTTTTCAAGAACCTCACATATCCTCTCACCTTTTCTTTGTAGCTCGCTTTCACATAGAAATTCCCAAGCTCTTGATGATCATCATCTTGATTGAAGAGATCCTTTAGTGTGTCCTGTTCTTGATGTTTACAGAACTGAACACAAAAAAAGCAGGCAAAGACATAAATAAATTAAATCGCAAAACGTGGTCTACTCTGACTGAACAGTAACATTGTGAGGTGTTTTTTACCTGTCTATACAGGCTGAGAGCCACTGGCTGGTTCCTCAGAGTCATGAAGAAGTCCCCTCTGTTCATCTCATTCTTCAGATATGTAACCACAGTATACACTGAGGGACAGAATAGCTTCACTTAGGGGCTGCATGTATGTTTTGGCATGTAAGTCTTATTTTGGCATGTAACTGAGAAATAACTGTAATTAGGAATCCCTTTAAAATGGAAACATGTTTTCCAAACGAAACATACTGTTCGTAATACATTATGTTTATTCTATATTAGAGTTTTGGATGTGTAATAATAAAATTCTGTAATACAATGACAGTTTTTCAATGACATATGAAAGATATAGGAGTGTGTACATGTCCGGGCCCTGACACCAGTTACTGACTGTTGCCCTTAACAACTAGTCAGTTCTCAGCCACAGACTTTTGGCTGATTTAGTGTGTTGACTTGTCACGTGTGGTTGGCTATGAGAGAGACCGGAGAATCAGCATGAGAAGAGAAATGACAGAGAGACAAGCAAAGAACTGCATTCTCGGGAGCCCTCATGCAGTACTGTGCAAAAGTTTTAGGCACCTGGGAAAATTATACTTAAATTTCTACTGGACAGTAGTGTTAAGTAAAACATTAAAGTAAAGAGTGGTTTTATGTGTGGCGAAGTGTTCTCTTAACCATTTCCAGACCTCTTTACTCGTGGAAGTCCAAAATTCATTTTAGCTACAATCAAATACCTGGTTTGGCTCGTTTTACTTCATTAGATTAAATTAGGTGGTGCTGCTTGTGGAATTTTATAAATCCACACAATGACTGGAGGCAATGAGCAGAAATCTGAAACCAAACTTGTGTTCTTCTAACCAGCTCACAAAATATCAACCTTTTTAGAAAAAAGGAAATCTTGATACTTTTTTACTGGCTTTGTTGTTCGTTTGAGTTTATTCTAATGTTCACTTGTGTTTTTGCTGGCAGAAAGAAACCCACTGCTGAAATAAACAGATTCAAACCATTTTCATAGGTGCCTAAGACTTTTGCACAGTACTGTACACAATAACAAGAATTATCATTTTACCACTATGGATGAGCTTTAACCATTTTTCTGATTCCAATGTCTGATTTTTTACAAAAACAATCCTTGAATGTTTCAGTCGAATGATTAGATTTTATGTCGCTCTAAGCTTTCACGTTTATACACTGAGTTTAGCTTGAGCACTGTCGGTCAGTTGAAGTACATTTAATGAATATATTCCTTACTTTGTATGTTGCAGTTTAACAGTTTTACTAAAATCTCCTGCTAACTTGTGCTTTATAGAGTTTCCTTTCGTGTAGGTGCATTAAGCACAGCATTAAGCTGCTATCTGTAGAGTTTGTGGGGTGTTCAAGTTCAAAGTTAACAGGAGACGAGAGGCAATTTTGAGCTGATGGATAGTGATCATCAGCTGCCATTATGCGGTGCCAATTCTTGCTCATTAGCTTGGTGTGTCTGGCTTCCATTTTATAGTGTTTGCTCTTAGTTAGTGTGTATACCCAGGTCTGTGTCTCCACTCTCAATGGCTTTGCTGAGTGCAAGCTGGCTCCTCTTCATTTTCAGTAGCAAAGGCACCTGCTCTCCAGAGCGAGGCTCGAATTCAAGCAACTACGGGAGAGAGGAGGAGAGAAATTTTTGTTTGTAAATCAATGCATCAGAATACTGTGTGTGTGTGTGTGTGTGTGTGTGTGTGTGTGTGTGTGTGTGTGTGTGTATGTACGTACCTTTATAGCAAGTTCAGTGCGTCCACACTCATAAGCTTTGGTTGCTATCTCAGAGTAAGAGATTCCAGCAGCTTCACCCAGCTTCAAACTGATGGCCCTCGCAATGACTTCATCAGCCTCCTCCTTCTGTTGCACCTACAAACACACACCAGAGTGTTAAACAAACTGACACACATCTCTAGACATTCATACAGTAAATGTATAACACACACTCTGTCTCTCACACACACAGTACCTTGCAGCAGGCCCAGTGTTTGAGGACCCGACTCACTCCCTGGTACTCGGGAGTCTTTAGATAGCGGCAGATCTCAATGGCCAGAGGATAAAGTTTACGATACACAAGTCTGAGAGAGAGAGAGAGAGAGAGAGAGAGAGAGAGAGAGAGAGAGAGAGAGAGAGAGAGAGAAAGAGAGAGAGAAGGAAAGAGAGAAGAGAG
>JBBIGA010000106.1:1666796-1682721 GCA_037576975.1 Alestes dentex | reverse complement strand
AATTGCATGCAAAAGACTGAAAATGCCCAGTCAAATCATGACTGATTAAATGATTTAAGAATGCATTTAAATTTGGCATTTTTGTGTAGACTTTCAACTTATTTGTGTAACATATTGAAAATAAGTAAATAAAATAGGCAAGAACCTTTGTACAGTTTACAATGTGTTTTTATGTTACATTCACAAAATAAGCAGTAATTGTACTTTAACTACTGTATGGTATCTGTTGCATGCCCTATTCTGCCTTTGCAGGTGTTGGAAAAAGATTAGTAGTCTACTATGTCTAATATAATCTTACTGTATGACTTTATCACCAAAACTTCATACGCATCACATTATTTAGTACTCTAAGTTTGCAGAGGAAACTACCACTCACAAAGTGTGAGTACAGGGTATTTGTAATGTTATTTCGTGTTGTGATATTGCATATCTGCTGGGGGGAGTGTGGCACGGTGGCCAGGACTGGAGTTTTAAATTATGGATCAGAGTGCTCAAACTTGAAGAAATAAACGATAAACTCCCCTTTCGACTTCATGGCCGTTACTGATCATTACAGATTAGTCGATAAGCGATCCTTGCCCTACTATTCAGTCACTCTTGACTGTGAAAGTAAGCCTCTGATTTTAGTGATTTAAGTGTGTAATTGCTAACAATATCATGGTTGTGATTTGGTTGCTGATGTGAGCCGAGTGATCTACACAGGAAAACATGCTTGAGTGTTCTACTGGCTTTGCACAGCCATTTTGTAAGAAAAGAAAATGGACAAAAACATGTATTTTTAAATACCATTACCATCATTATTAGGAATGGGCAACCAGTGTAGTGATACAGGTGTGGTTAAAGAAACCCAAAACACATTATTAGGATAAAAAAACAACACAGAGCATTTTATTTTATACCAGATTAAGTGGGTTATTCTGTAAAATGCAGTAAATATCTCCTCAATTAGCCTTTTATTATTCCTCCTTCATCAACATCTAGGATGATGATATGTTTTGAGACTCTTCTTGACAGTCTTTAATAATCCATGATTCGCTTGATAGAGGTGAACTGCGTGTTGTCGAGACCCATCTCAGTGAAGTTTTTGTACTCTCCAGGCCTCAGGTACACCATCCTGCCTCTGTAGTTGGGCTGCTCGTACATCAGCCAGTGGCCGTCCGTCACGTGGCAGGACTGGATGTTGGTCATGCTGTATTTGTCCTTGATTGACTCGCAGTCCTCCATCAGCTCATGCATCTGTCCTCCGAAGTCCTTGTTCTCATAGATCCTCATTCTGTAGGAACCTTTGTACTATAAACAGACTAAGTAAGTTGAGCATGGAGGGGAAAATGATGCATACAGTACTGTGGAAAGTCTTCTGAGAGAGTGATACATAAGTTAAACTGAGTCCTACTGGTGGAGTTTGCAAAATCAACACACTCTGTATAACTTCAGTTGGAACAGGCATAGCTAAACTGCTGTAGCATGAATAGGCACAAATTTGTAAGAGCACTGGCTTTAAAGACATCACAAAAAAACATTTAAAATGTACATTTAAAATTATTATGTCACAGTGGAATCACGTGGATCTGATATCCAGTGGAAGTGACTGACTGTCTATTCACAGTCAGTGATATACAGTACTGCGCAAAAGTGTTAGGCACATGCAAAAATAATATTTAAAATCTGTTTAGATGGGTACATTCATATTACTAAATATACTAAATAAAACTAAAAAGAATAAACACAAATTACATTATACAGTAAGTAAGGTTTCATGTTTAGTTTATCAATATGTTGCTTTTGGAAGCCCAGTATTACTTGTCGTTTCCATCAAAAACCTGGTTTGACTCGATCACTCCTCCATTAAATTAAATCAGGAGCTACTGATGGAGTTTCATATATCCAAACAATGGCTGGAGGAACCAAAGAGGAACCTGGAACCGAACCTGTGTTCTCCTCACCAGCTCACACAATATCAACTACTTTTGCAAACAAAACAAATCTTGATACGTTTTACTGCTTTCTTGTTTGTTTGCATTTAGTCTAATGTGAACTTTGCTAGCAGAAAGACACATTAAACTGTCACACACTAAGATAAATGTCTTTAAACAACCATTCTGCAGTACTGTATCTAGAGTGTTCTACAAGCATATACATCACTGACTGTGAATCCGATTAGCAGCCCAATAGAAATGCCAAAAGAGAGTCTAATTGAACATCATTATAGATGTGTTTTTCCTGGTTTTTAACATACTTTAGAGGCCAAACTGAAATCGTCCCTGTGTTTTTAGAAACTATTCTAAGCTAGTTCCTCCAAATTGGATCAGAGTTTTAATTGTTCTTTATATTTTACTCTGCACTGTATCTGTTTAAACGAACATACTACCTAAAAGAGAACGACTTACCGCAGGGATCATTCTGCAGGATCTGATGCACTCACTGAAGCCCATCAAGCGCTGGCACTCGGGGTACTCCCCCTTCCGCAGGAAGTACTGGTGGCCGATGAAGTTGGGCTGGTCGTACACCACAAAGGCGCCACTCTCCACGCGGACGGAGTGGCAGTGGCTCAGGTGGGAGCTGAGCTCTGAGCAGTCGCTGCTGCTTTCATACGAGCGGCCCTGGAAGTCACGTTCCTCGTAGAAAATGATCTGATGAAACAGAAGTCCATAAAGTAAAAAGTAAAAACACATTTACCTTCATCCAAACTGTTTTTTGCTGCATTTCAGAGCTCGTGGTAGAAATGCAAGTAGCTTTAGGAAATAAAGTACTGCGTAATATGTTAATAGAGGCTTGACTTCTTGGAAGCTCTTTGACTTTCACGCTCTCAGAAGAACAACTGATCTGCTTTGTGTTACCTTTCCACTCATGGCTGTTGTTATCGGATTTATGCTGTTCTTCTACTAGCCCTTTTATGCCTAATGCATAATGGACCAGCATCAATGGTCCAATTGTGTAAATCCCTTGGTCAGCAACGGAGCATCGGACCTGCTGGTACTGTACATCAGTACGATACACACAAACTGAACGTGGAGATGTTTCAGAGTTACAAAAGAGAATTCAGCCAGGTTTGTAATTTATGACTTCTAAATCTGAATGATCAACTTCAGGAAGAACCAAATAAACCTGTACAATTGCAAAAGCTCATTCAAAGGTGGAGTGTTTGTTTTTTACTAGTGCCTTGGAGAGTGATGACAAAGAAGAAGCATTTTAATGTCCTAAAGTATGTTTGTTAATGAGATTTTGAGCTTGAAGAAACTTTTTCTCATCATGTTACGGTTATTTACCAGTTTAAAGATCCTTCCGGTATGTTCGTCCGTTGAAAGATTCTTTGGGGAACCCATAGTTATGGAACTAATGGTCTTTAGGGAACAAATGTTATTCAACATCTTAAGTGTTAGGATTAGAATTTGTCTTGAAGTTAAGATTATGGTTAGGTTAGGGTTTAGTGTTAGATTTATTTGACTCTAAGTTGCAATGTAGATATTCAGTTAAATCCAACTGAGCATCCACCAAACATCTGCAGGGGCCATTCAAATTTAAGTGTTAAAATTGTTTCTGGGTATTTGCTTAATGCCAACACATTAAAGAAATTCACACTGACTGTGCTGTATCATAAATATATGATTGTGTAATCTGTGGGAAGTAATGGAGGTCAGCTAATTGAAATGAAGTGATTATGCAATAATCATGACAGGTCTGGACCTCATAGACTATACATATCAATAATTTGCATTTTATCTGAGGATTATTTTGCACTGAGCCACGTCACAACAATTCATTCTCATCCATCACCTCCATCAGTTGCAGAACACGAAAGTTGCTATAAATATGCATCCTACAGTATTAGCATCTGAGCAGCGATGTATATTCATTATGTGCCATTGTATTCATCATTGTTGCCTCTCTTTGCAGTCGAGCCGGGGCCACCAGGCTGGGTGGAGGGTTCCGCATGGGTTCTTATTCTCACTCTTACAGGAAGATTTTTTTTCCTTTGACGTCTAATTTGCTGCTAATTTGAACACACTGCTTTTATTTTGTTGACCCCCTTGCTTTTTTACAGCAGAGGATATCTCCGCCGAGGTCAACCCTGATCTTGATTGCACAAATCAAACGCCTCCCAGCTTACAGAAAAATCTCCAGCATTAAATCAGCATGTACTCTAAATGTACCCCTACAGCACTTTATTCGAATTAGCTTTGTAGTTTGAATGCTAATGTTTTATTGTGCACTCTGCAGCGCCACCTCTGAATGGGCACCACGGTCTGAAATGCTTACATTGTCAACATCATTTCCATATAGGTCCTTTGACGCTTACAATATAGAGTGTCGACTCAGGAGTTCTTTTCAGTGAGCACCGTGATTAACCATTGAGCTATAAAAGCACAAACCGCACCTACAGGGTAACATTTGGAAATACAGTCCATCAATATTACCATGGGCAGGGTAAGAGGCATCTCAAATTTATCTTTCTCTTTTGGTCAGCATGGTTTCACAACTTATCCTCATTGCTTTGAAACTATACACAGTACTGGGCAAAATCTAACGCCTCCAGCCTTTATATGGATTTGTGAAACTCCATCAGCAGCTCCTGATTTTATCTAACGAAGTACTGATTGAGCTGAATCACGTATTTGAGGTGTTTGATGAGAACTATAATGTAATACTGGGTTTACATGAGGAGTCTGGGAATGATTAAGCAAGAACATGTACATAAAATCTCTATTTACGGTGTTGATGTTAATTGTATATATTCTGACATTAGCCTTTAAAAACATACACTGCTCAATTGAACAGGTTTTGAATATAGTTTAAAACCTGTTTAGCTGATCCGTGTATGTTTTTATACAAATCTGAGATCTTTTCACTGCACTGTACGTAGGTATGAGTGCTACCACTCTGCTTTCTGAATATATCTGATCTCATTTGCTCTCCAGATCATCTTCTACGAGGACAGGAACTTCCAGGGTCGCTCCTATGAGACCAGCAGCGACTGCGCTGAGCTGACCTCCTACCTGAGCCGCTGCAACTCCTGCAGGGTGGAGAGCGGCTGCTTCATGGTCTACGAGAGGCCCAACTTCATGGGCCATCAGATGCTGGCGCGGAGGGGAGAGTACCCTGACAACCAGCGGCTGATGGGAACAAGCATGAGCGACTGCATCCGCTCTTGCAGAATGATCCCAATGGTAAGGGGTTTTGTATGGTGTGTCTGTAAGCTTAGGGCAGCTAAAAACAAACAAAATTGATCTCGACATATGCAAAGGAGTGTTTGTTTTTAATTGGGAATTAATTACTTGAATATCTGTATAAGAAAGAGTCGCAGTTTTTCTGTGTTTCTGTTTGAAACAGCATCGTGGCCCCTTCAGGATGAGGATCTACGAGAGAGAGAACTTCGGTGGGCAGATGTATGAGGTCATGGACGACTGCGATTCCTTCATGGACCGTTACCGTATGTCCGACATCCAGTCCTGCCACGTGATGGACGGCCACTGGCTGATGTACGAGCAGCCCCACTACAGGGGCAGGATGGTGTACCTGAGGCCTGGAGAGTACAGGAGCTTCAGAGACATGGGCATGAGCTCCATGATGAGATTTGGCTCCATGAGACGCATCGTGGACTCCTGTTAGGCTAATTCATTTATTTCCATAAAATAAAATACACTTATTTTCAATTTACCTTGTCTAACGTTACTTGGTCTGAAAATGAGTGACAGAAATATGCGGATCCGGAAGAGCAGTGATGCCTTTAAGTTGCTTCAACCTATTTCTGGCCTCAATCACAACCAAAAGATGAGCAATATGAAAAAAAATGTTACTGATATAGTAGAGAACAGATCCAGCTTCTAGTTGAAAATCTAAGTTCCAAATAAACTATGTGTTAAACTAAATAAATGTTTGCTAAATAAATACTAAATAATTATGTGTACTGTCACAATGGCACACTTACATTACAAGTGAAAGTTCTACTATGATTAATCAGTTGTATCCAGACAACAATGGCAAACAAAGATTCAAAAGTCTAGAACCACACTGAGAACAGAACAAATCACTAAACTGATAAAGTGCTAACAATCTAACAAACAGTCCACACAGAAGTCAAAATAATGTATGCATTCACACAATTTGATATACTGGTGTTTTCATACTGGTGTGGTACTATGTACAGTTACTGATGTCATTTCTGTACATAGTACCATTTCAACTTTGGTACTATGTACAGAAATGACATCAGTAACTGTACATAGTACCAAAGTTGAAATTTTCTTAACATATCAGACAGAGAAAAGTACTACTGGTTGCTAATATTAATAGTCTGAGACAGAAGCTCCCAAACTGCATACGGCCACGCTAATGTGTGGAAAAACAGGACATTAGAAATGTATTCAGTAGTGAAGTATGTAAAATATGTGTGGTTTGGGACACAGCTACAGAGTAGTACTGCTTCTGAATGCTAATATTGCTAACTTGAGACAAAGGCTGCATCTCAAAGCAGATACCACACCACTAAATAATGTGCAAAAACTTGCACACAACTATCAGAAATACATTCAGTAGTGTAGTATGAGAAGTATAAAACTGTGTGATTTGGGACACAGCTATAGAAGAGTGCTACTGATTACTAATCTGTAGGAATCTATTTTTGGGACCATCTTCAAAGTGTCACATGACTCAGGAACTAATATCATGTTTTGGGTGTTCAGGCAATGACAGATTATGAACACAATCTGACGGTGTTCAGACTGATTATGCTTATGGTTAACACCACCATGACTGGTGGTGTCAAGGTCTAGGAGTGCCTTACAGGGCCTACAAGCAACAGACTGTTCTGAGAAAATGTATCTAGACTATGTATGTTCACATATGACTATAAAACAATAAGCGTGCCTATCTAAAACATGCTGTTGATTATTATAAATAATGTTTCTCTCTCTTGAACACCTGACAACCCGTTGCCATGCTAGCATTTTAAGTGAAGTATCCCTTTGAATAAGGCTAATAGCAGCGGTCGCTTAAAATGTCTAGTTCTCCTTCTGAATACTTTCTGGAGAGTCCCCTGCAATTACCTGCCTCTAATTCACAAACAAACCAGAAAACACTACACTAATGTCAAGCCCTACTTTGAATAGGTTCTTATGATGCTAGCTAATTTGGAATGAGATCTTATTCTGATTTTGTCTGCTCATAAAAATAGGCTCTTTTTTTTTAGCCCTATTCCAGTTAGTACATCAAAGGGAAAACACACACAAAAAATACTGAACTTTGAAATTTGAAAATTTATTGGCTGTAATTTTACATTAATTGCAGGAGTCCACGATGCGTCTCATGGAGCTGAACCTCATCATGGAGCTCATGCCCATGTCTCTGAAGCTCCTGTACTCTCCAGGCCTCATGTACACCATCCTGCCCCTGTAGTGGGGCTGCTCGTACATCAGCCAGTGGCCGTCCATCACGTGGCAGGACTGGATGTCGGGGATGCGGTAACGTTCCATGAAGGAGTCACAGTCATCCATGATTTCATACATCTGCCCACCGAAGTTCTCTCTCTCGTAGATCCTCATCCTGAAGGAACCATGGTGCTGCTCAGTTGGAGAGAATGCAGGCAAAAATAGCAATTATAATGATCATTATGCATATGATTCAGACCATGGTATAAAATAGTTGGAAGTACTGCATCCCTTATTTGCAGATATCCAGCAAATAAGCACCAGTTTTAGGTCAGACTAGCATTTAGAAGCAGCTACTACTACAGACTTCATGGGGGGGGGGGGAACTCATTATCTTCACTCATTATCTGTTGATGCCCTACCTGAGGGATCATACGGCAGGATCTGATAGAATCACTCATGCCCATGCGCTGGTAGTCAGAATATTCACCCCTCCTCAGGAAGTACTGGTTCCCCATGAAGTTGGAACGGTCGTAGACCATGAAGCAGCCACTCTCCACCCTGCAGGAGCTGCAGCGGCTCAGGAAAGAGGTCAGCTCAGCGCAGTCGCTGCTGGTCTCATAGGAGCGACCCTGGAAGTTCCTGTCCTCGTAGAAGATGATCTGATGATTGTGGGAGTGCCAAGATTAATATTTAGGTCATGCATCATGGAAAAGCCATTGTGATATCTCCAAAATGTAAACTTTATAGGATGAGAAAGAAATATTGGACTATTTCCTTTGGTCCATTCATGATAACATGTCCTCGCAGTGTAAAGGGTTGACATTTTCAAATGGTTTAAAAATGGCTTTGACCTGTTTCAGTTCTGGTCCTGAAGGGGCCTGTGACCTGTACCATAGGTTTCTTGCTCTTCCACACCAGCTAAGCCAATAAATCAACTTCTAAGTTAAATGAGGTGCATTTAAGTAGAGAAATCACCAAACTATGCTCCAGGACCAGAACTGATGTCTCCTGCTATATCGATACATATTTTAAACTTTACTATCTGGACTTTCATCACTTCACGAAAGCAACAGATGGACCACTGTCCTGTGGCTGCCTGGCATAAGAAGAGTTCACTGGTCTATAAACATGCTGACTTACCTTGCCCATGGTTGATTTGGTGCTGGGATGATGTCCAGCAGGCTGTGGTCCACCGTAGCTTTTATACTTGATAGGCTTTGCAATGGCTTTTTGTTATTCAAATAGCCAAACCTGATGAATAAGCAGGTTGGTCTTTTCTGTTAATTTCTGTCTCTATCACAGGCTTCCAGCTGCAGAAGCTCGGTGTTCTGGATGCAGGCCATTAGTGCTGCATCCACCCCACTCCCTCTACGTCAAACTAGCGTAAACTGCTTATTAAATCTGTTTAGACACTCTAGAATGAGTTTTTTTGTTTGTTATCCATTAGATATGCTGCTTTACTTTGTCACTGTTGTGGCATAAGATCAATTCACCAAACTGAACGGGCTTGCAGAAAGACCCAAATTTCTCATCACATTTGTGCAGCAAATTTATGATAGTTAAGCTTCAATAGGCTCAAATACATGACATTGTCTGAATGGATTATGTATTGAGACCTTCAGTGTCGTTTCCGACAGGTTTGAGACAGACACTGTTGGACGAGGAGAACAATATGCAACCCTGTGTTGTGGTGGAATGTCAACAGTCTGAGGGGGGGCATCAGCAGAAGGGGTCATGTTTGGATTGGGGCACTGTGACTCAGCTTGCTTTGGGGTTTTCTGTATATGAAATATTAAGCATTTGGATTTTGAAAGAACTTCTGGTCCCTTCACTCCACCAGAGCGATTCCTATCATGTTCTTATGTTTTATTCCTGGCAGTCCTCACATATGTTTCAGGCACAAGGACAGTGAAACCATAAAAATGCTTTAAAACATCCTAAAAAGATGTGGAAAGCATTACTAAATGAGGCATTGCTTATATTAAGTAACAATCCTGAGTTAAGATTAGCGGATAACACTGAGAGAGTCAAGCTAGAATAATACCTCCACTGATCCTCCTAAGCTCACTGGCAGTGATCAGGTCTCGCAGAGGACGATGGCCTTAGAGGTGTGACAGTTGGTGTGGTTTTACAGGAGCAGTATAGATTTCTGGCCTTAGGCCTTTATACTGTCCACTACAATGCACTGCCAGTTGTTTAATTCGGAGTTATTAAATTGGAACAAAGAGAAGTCAAATCACTTTGCTGATATGCAAATCGGAGTAATTTAGTTAACAATCGGTTTCCCCTCATCGGCACATTTTGTTTACGATAAAAACTTTCCCCCGCTGGAGGGCGGACAAGGAGCTTCAGCGGAGCAAGCATGGGCAAGGTCAGTGAAGTCCCGCTTAACTGCAGCTTCTGGAGGGCTGTTGATATTTGCTTGCATTGTTTTAGCATGAGGGTGAAGGTTATTGCTTCAATATTAGTCAGTTATTCCGCGTTTACTTCAATACTGGTGTTTGAGTAAAGACTAAGGAGGCCACTTAAGGGGAAAGTTCACAGTTTTTATTTCATTCTGCCCAGAAAGTTTTGGGAGTAATCAGGTGGTGTGGAAGAAATAAGATTCCAGATTCCATGTATATGGAATGTAGTCAGTAGTTTTAGACTGTATTAGTCCAAATTCCAGCCTAAATCTGGGCTTAGTTCTCTTCTCTTATAGCACAAATAAGTTGACATGCTACAAAATCTTGAAGCAAATCTCATCGACGACTTGTCCGCTGACAGGACACGAGGTTATGAATGGATTTGTGAAGTCTGGGCTTCCCTTGACACTTCTCCTCTCTCTCTCTGCTGCCAGATCACATTCTTTGAGGAGAAAAACTTCCAAGGCCGTTGCTATGAGACCAGCGGCGACTGCGCAGAGCTGCTCTCTTTCTTCAGCCGCTGTAACTCTGTCCGGGTGGACAGCGGCAGCTGGGTGCTGTATGAGAAACCCAACTACAAGGGCTATCAGTACATCCTGAGCTCAGGCGACTACTCGGACCCCCAGCAGTGGATGGGCCTCACCGAAAGCATCCGATCCTGCCGCAGCATCAAAAACGTGAGATGTACTAAGTACACGGTGCCACAAAAGTGTTTCCTTGCTCTGCTGCAGACAAACGCTTCAGTGCAGGACCGTGTTTCTTCCTCACCATCAGATATGCAAAGTGTACCACATAAAGTGATGCTACCTGAGGCAGTTCATTGTATCTCCGACTAGTTCATTTGGGTTTTTTTGGGTGAAATGTTGTGATATTTGGCTTTAGTGAGGATGAACATAATAAAGCCTCAGGCCTCTGCTGTAAAAAGCTAGAACACCGTGGCACCAAACTGATCACTAAACATGCCAAGAAGCTTGAACACTCATGCATTTAATCACATTCTGATATCATTCAGGTCCAGTGTCCTGAAAACAATCCAGTAAATGAGCTTAATTAATGAATTATTTGGTTAAGGAGGCAGTTAATGTAATGGGAACCTAACGCTCGCTGTGGATTTACCTGCAGGTCTATGGGAACACCTGGAGGCTGAGGTTGTATGAAGTGCCAGATTTTGGGGGCCAGATGGTGGAGTGCACTGAAGATTGCCCTTCCGTCCAAGAGGTCTTCAAGTTGCGGGAGGTCTACTCCTGCGTGGTGCTGCAAGGCGCCTGGGTCTTCTATGAGCTGTTGGGCTTCAGGGGACGCCAGTACTTGGTGGTGCGAGGGGATTACAGGAATTACACTGACTGGAGAGCAGCTAGTCCAGCGCTGGGCTCCTTCCGGAGAATCACAGAGTTTTAGAAGGTCTCAGTGTGGAGCCTGGGCGTCAACCATACAGTCAGAGTAATAAAACAAGATCTCAAACATAAATGTGTGTGGTGACTAATATTTCCATTATCAGTCTGATAAAAACAGAAATATGCTTATTAAATAGTGCCTGTTGGTACTTTTGCCGCTGTTTATCCAGGATGCAAGGTCCAAAGGTCAATTAATGGATTTCTGTAAAAGGAAATCAAGTGAAAACCTTTATTCAGCTCATGCAAACTTGCAGAAATTCAAAACAGAGCTTGGATTTAAAATTGGAACTTAATTGCTTACAGAACAACTGAACAATATATAAAAAATGCGTTTTTGTAAAATGTTATTCTTACATTTCTATCAAACCTATACATATGATTTTGACATGAAAAGTACACCATGAGTTTCGGACTATATTTTCCTAAAAGGGAAAAATCTTCTTCTGATAAAACGTTTTGAACATGAGATTTCTAGAACATTCATTGTTTATGGGTTTGACAGACTTGTGTGGAATATTTTGTTTGTACTTTTGAATGAATAATTTTTAATCAAACAGTACTCCCCTACAGTTAACCTGTTGTAGGAACTTTGCACAAAAGCAGTTGACTCTTAGACATAAAATGATTTTTAGACATAAAAGTACATAGCAGTTCTAAAAGTAGACAAACTCAATTAAACAAATGAGACAAATAGATTATTCTTGGTCATTTATTTATTGAGAAAACATTTTTAATATTACATTTATTCTCACATTTGCTAATGTTAATGTTTAAGAGTCCACCATCAGGAGAACACTGAACAACAATGGTGTGCATGGCAGGGAAACTTTTTTGATTTGAATGAGAAACGTAAGGTGGAAGGAAAACACTGCATTCAAGCATAAGAAACTTATGTCTGTGAAACATGGTGGTGGTAGTATCAGGGTTTGAGCCACTTTTGCTGCAACTGGGTCAGGATGAACTGTAATCATTAACAGAACAATGAATTCTGAATTAAACTGGCAAATTCTAAAGGAAAATCTGTAAGGACATTTGTCTTAAGAACAGTTTCAACAATAAAGGAAATATGATGTAATGGCCAAGTCAAAGTCCTGACCTTAAACCCAATAGAAATGTTTGGAGGGACTTGACATAAGCGGTTCGTGTGACAAAACCCATCACCATTTCAGAGCTGAAGCTGTTCTTCACATAGCAAACATTCCCCCATGCCGACGTCCAGGACTGATCGACAGTTGCTAGAATTGTCACACCAGATACTGAAAGCAAAAATTCATATTCTTTTCACATTTACAGATATATAATGGTCATATATTTTTATTTCAGAAATGGAAAAAGTCATCAGATATAGGAAATTCATCAGATGAAAGATAAGATATTAGTCCAACGAGTGGGAAATTTGCTTTGTCATGGCAGAAAGTGGACAGTACAAAGTTAGAAGCAGCAAAAATTAAGAAACAATAGAATAGAATAAAATAACATAAAAATACTAAAAGCTTTGTGTTCATGTTTATGTTAGTAATCTTCTTTCCAACCCCACCACTTCAGAACTAAAAAGAAGGACATCACAATCAGTGAGTGTGAAGAAATAGCAATTCATGTCACTGGCGTCATTGTTCAGGTCTTCTGGCTCTTCTGCTGGCTCTTCAAGCGGCAGTATGCTCCAAAGTGCTGCAGACATGACCCTGTGCCCAGTTCCCAACTCTTTCTCATGGGAAAAGGGTTTCACTAGTGGAACTACTATTGAACAATCAAGCACAGTTTTCCCCCTGAGCTCATCAAGCAGTCCTGCAGGCTACAACAGTTACATGAGGGTAGCAAAGAACCAGATTGTTAGAATATTTCAGAGCTTCTTCTAAACATGAGAATTCGTGAAGATTAGTGATGTCAGATTTGTAGATGAAAATGGACTTCTCTAGCTTTAAAAATATGTGGAGCTATGAAGCTGTGATTACTCTGACCACTAGGACGCACAAGAGGCCTTTTACTGTTTACTGTTGGCTTCTTCATGCCATTGGGCTATGGGATTTTAAAGATGTTAGAGGTATGCCAAACCTGGAGCTAATTAAAATGAATGTTTACTTCATTTGGATCTACAAACAATGAGACCTAGTTGAGTAATTAAAATTCATTAGTGGACAATTTCATACATTTTAAATGTTTAATAACATTTTCCTGTTGAGAAAACCTATTTCTCATAACTGAAACAAAGCAAGAACTGAAAATAAATCTGTACAATAAAAACAACAACAACAGAAAGCCTTTTCTTCCTGTACGTTTTGTCATAGGTTAAAACAAACTCACATTTTCTAATTAACCAAAGAATAAATAAATAACAAGCTACCTAGCTAGCTAGCTACATAGATAAAATACTAGAAATTTAGTAAAAACATTGTGGTAATAAAAATTAGGGTTTAAAAAACTCAACTAGATAAATTAACTAGATAAAACCAGATAAATTATGAGAGTTTCTCTACATAACCCACTGCTTTTTTTTTTTTTTTTAAATATATATTCACTCTGGACTATACAGTTTTAATATTGCTTTGAGCCTAAAGAAGGCTGCATCATTATTCAACCTAATCTCTACCTGCTGCGTCTGTAGTGCGTAATATATATTATATCTCTAAAACATTAATGCAAACCTACTCGGACATATAATAGAGTCCAATCTGCATCTGCCCATTGGTATCCATAATAATTGTGTTTTGCGTTAATCATTTGTTTGTAATTAAAGTAATTATTACTTTTTTTTGCCAAGCACTGATTCAGAGAGCGTATATAAAGTAACCATGTAATAACCATTACTTTGTGGTTCACAAATTGCATTATTATGCTGCAGTGTTTATGGGTGATTTATAAAACTAAACATGAAACACTGCCACTAGGTGCTGCAGGCCATTGTTTTCTCTTATTTTGTCCCAAAATACATATTGCTCTGTTTGTACAATTCAAATGCATCCTGCAACACACAGGATTTTTTTGTACAGTTTGTACAGTTCAGGTGCAAAATGAATTGGGAAATAATGTTAATAATGAAATTGCATAACAATGGATAAAAACATATCTCCACATGCACTAAAACACGTGGGCTCGAGGCACCAAAAAACACGGCCTCAGTTCAGACAATCTGAAGCCTATCTTCCTTTTTCCTGCACTCTCTGTTGCTCTGTTTGTGCTTTAAAGCACCTTGTGATGGAAAAGGTGTTTCCATACAGTTCAGCAGTGCTGTCCCGCAGCGGCGGGATATCACTCAGCGAGAGCCACCACGTGCTGGAAGCAATTTAATCGGATAAATAAATCTCTTCTGGAATCGAGTGCAGGGAGATCAGAAGGTCAGCATCTATACAATGGCCATTAAACATCGCATAAAGCCATGTACTTTAAAACAAACGCAGCATCAGCTATTGTGAGGATGTTAATGGTGGCTCATCTGAATGACAATGATTCTACTGGCAATGCATTTCAATGTCCTAGATATATATAAATCTCACACCTGCCAGTCTCAGCAGTGCTGTATGTGAGAGAGATATATTTTTTTTATTTATTTTATTATATCTGAGGAATCAAACCACAAACAGACCCAGTTATGGACCGTATTGGGAAGGTAAGCTGTAGAACCTGTTTTGTTCCTTTAGTAATAGCCCCTTTGTTTGTAAAAGTGCAGTGTATTTTGTAAAAGACATATACATAGATACATAGACACATACACACACACACACACATTTGTATATATATAATATGGTCTGTTGCTTTCCATGATGTTTTTCTTATTTTTTGATCAGTTAAATCTAAAGGTCTTTGTACTTATAGTGTTAGCACTACCACTCTAGAACCTGCAGACATGAGTACACTGAAAAATAAGAGCTTCTCTCAGTTTACTTTTACCCAAATGTGTGCGTCATATCCGCATAAATAAAATCCATCATCACAATTTTGCCTTCCATTTTACCCAGGCCTGCTTTTGGCTTTTGTAACTATTGGTATATTTCATTCATGTGAAGGAAATGATGTAGACCTTAACCCTCAAAGATGCATGTCAGTTCCTTCAGGAGCATGAACTGCTTGGATCATGATAATTCTCACGCTGTCTGATCCACAGATCGTTTTCTATGAGGACAGGAACTTCCTGGGCCGCTGCTTCGAGTGCAGCAGCGACTGTCCCGAGCTGAGCTCACACTTCAGCCGCTGTAACTCCATCCGAGTGGAGAGTGGAGCCTGGGTGCTGTATGAGAGACCCAATTACATGGGCTACCAGTACGTCCTGACCAGGGGAGAGTACCCAGAGTACCAGCGCTGGCTGGGCTACAACGACACGATTCGCTCCTGTCGCATCATCCGTCATGTGAGTGGGCACATCCCAGACACGCCTACACTGAAAATATATTACATTAGAGTCTATATACTAAGTACCAATATGTGCACAAATCTCTTTTTTATAGTGGTGTTTTTGGCACCAGTGATGTTTATCAAAATATATAATACAGTTAAAATGTATAATTTTAAATATATAATAAAATATAAACTACAGGCTAAAATAAATAAATGCATACTAATTACATTCATATTTCTAATGGAATGTTTTACTAATTCAAAATTATTATTAAATTATGCATTTAGTTTGATATATTTTACAAATATGTTTTCATAATTCATCATTATTACAATAAGCAAATGCAACAATAGCAATAACAACAACAGCAATAATAATCGTTATCATCATCATTCATTTACTCAGATTTATACTTTCTCAGCACATGTT
>JBBIGA010000106.1:1650821-1663505 GCA_037576975.1 Alestes dentex | reverse complement strand
TATATATATATATATATATATATATGTAAGTGTATGCTTTATAATTGTTTTGTACCAGTTAAATGCTTGGGATTTGTTTCCCACTTTGACAAGTATGTAGAGTTTCTGCCACATATCCACCACATCAAGGCAAGGTGAGATATTTATATATGTGTTGTCTATATCTGGAATGCTGGTTAGGTGGCAAGGGTTCTGGGGCCCTGGGGTTCCCAACCTCCATATCACAAGTAACACCTACACAGCTGCTTGTTGCTACATTCTAAACTGTCAAAGACACACTTTTATGAATAAAAAGAGTTTCATGTAAATTTTCAAAATGTGCCACTCACTCCCACGCATGGAAATGTTGGAAAAACAAAACCGGCACTGATTATAGCAAAGCTCGAGAAAGAGTTTGGGAAAACAAGTGCAGTCTGCAGCTGTGACTAAATAAAGAGAAAAAGCAAATGTATGGCTACAACAATGATAAGACATCGTGTTAAAGAAAGGTGTTGGGGGGACAGTAATGCGATTGGTTTCCTGTACTAAAATAGGCAATAGTCCTCCTCTGCTCATTTTAGTGTTCTCCATACTTTCAACACACATAATCTTACTAATCAACTAATTAACAAGCCTTTCCTGGGGGACTGGGTGTGTTAAAACAGGGAAAACACCAAAATGTGCAGGAAAAGAGGGAACTACAGGACCAGAGGTTTTATATTCCATATTCAATTCTGCCATGATAGGGTGGTGTTAGCATTTTTACCAGGTTTTACCAGAAATCTTGGCCATATTTTGTACAAGGGCTTAGGACTTAAGCGCATGTTCACTGGCCTACCTGTTGAATGGAGAACAATACAGGGCGGCCAACCAGAAGAGATACTATTTATATATCATTCTTAAAGGCACACGAACAAAAACAGTTTAAGAAGGCATAAGTGGAAAAAATAACTTAATCATACTGAATCTCACATGGCACTGGTTCACTAACTTTTGCTTGCTAACTCTAAGCAAGACTTGGTCTAATTATATTAGCTAGGTAACATTTTACATGTGGCTGCTGGGCTGCTCCTGGTATGTTGTTTCTTTAGCTCTTTCACTTAACTAATTTAACTGGGTCAGTTCTTGACATTCTCTGCACAGGGTGTTTCCAATGAGTGCTTGATTCCTCCTGATACTCTTATAGTTTTGGATTTTTTAATAGCATGAGGGTATCGGTTGCGTGTTTTTTCTTTCTTTTCCTTTTAGAATGTATATTATTATTGCTATTCTCTAACATTTTATTTTCAGTTGTTTTTACAACAGCAGCTTTTAGGGGGCCCTGGTTTTCAGGTCTGCCCATCCTGTACATTAAAGCAGCCATGGGCAGGTGATCCTCTATGAACACTAGAGGCCACTGCACTATTGTTGCTGGTGCAGTTGCAGGCAGCCACCATGCAGGACAGCAGGGAGGGAAAACTCCAAGAGACCAGCACAGATTTAAGATCTTCATGCTCAAACACACCTGATTCAGCTCAGCCGTTACCGGGTTTATTTTGAGTGTTAAGATCTGGAAAAAATCACCAAACTGTGCTGGATGTAATAATAATAATATTAATAATACATTTTATTTATAGTGCACTTTACATTTTACAAAAATGTAAAGTGCATACAGACAGTGAAAATAACATTACGTTAAAAGACAGCATTTTGCAAGAGACTGAAGTGGAGTGGAGAGTGGAGACTGAATATTAAATCCTCTGTCCATGATCATATAGACTTCATAATCAGTCCTAGGTCATTGTTCGTCGTTGTACCAGTTAAATGCTTCTAATTTGTCTCCCACACTGACAAGTATGTAGTGAGATTCTCTGAAGAATTTGTGATGTAAATTTTGAATTTGAATACATTTTAGGTTTTTAGGTCATCATCCACATATGTTAATAGTTTCGATCTCTTAATTTTAGTAATTATTGTCAATTATTATTATTGTTGTCGTTACTGTTATTGTTATTATTGCTGTTTTTGCTGTTATTATTGGTACTACTATTATTGGAAAATACTAAAAACCTGAAAAAACCCATGAGAAGTTATTTGATAGGTTTATACATTTATATATTTCGTTCTATAAGTGGCATTAGCCCACACATATGCCCTTGAGCCAGCAGAGAGAGTGAGACAGCAAAATCTGATGACTCACTACACATTCCCCACGTCAGCAACTGTCTCTAACACACAAAGTCCACAAAGTTGCAAGCATGGCGTAGTCCAAAATGTCTCGGTCTGCTGAAGCATTAAGATCGCCCTTCACTGGAAGCAGAGGGCCACCTGAATTTCATATTTAAGAGGTGTGTCCCAATACTTTTTGGCATATAGTGTAGACAGTCTCAAGTACAACCTGAAATGTACACTTTTTTACATTTAAATTCGGATCCAGCTCTCACAGAGGCTGTGTCTGAAAAACTTGGTAGAAATAAATTTGTATGTTCTTAGACTGCATCGCTAAGGTGACTGTGACTTCTAACAAGGGTTGTTATGTGGCGCTGAATGTGATTGGCTCTATGTGATACTGATGGGATGTGTGATGGCATGATTAAGAAAATAATATTCTTTCAAGGCAACCTCAAAGTTCTACATTTTAAGAACTGTTTTTATGAATAATATGACCTTCTCAGTGTCTTATCCTGCTTTTGTGAAACCAGCCCCTGAACCCACAGGCTAATGGATAATGCTAAAGATGTTGGAATAGTAAGGATCTGGATGGCCTAGTGGTTAGGGCATTGGCCCTACAGACGCTTGGGGTTCAAATCCCAACTGCTAGTGTCACCGCTGAGGTACCCTTGAGCAAGGTACCGTCCCCTTCCCCCTGCTCCTCAGGTGCCTCACTGCGGCACCACTGCTTCACTTGGTGAATGGGTTAAATGCAGAGAAATCATTTCACTGTGTGTTGTACTTGTATGACTATGCATGTGATAAATAAAGAATCTTCTCTTCTCAAAGTGGACAGGGAATGAACTCTGAAAATGAACTCACTGTGCCGATTGCCTCACTGCCTGCCTACGTTGCCTCAAAACCCAGTGTGTCAAGGCCTTGTGGGCTTTGGGTTGTGGCGAGGGATGAGCTGTTCTTCTTTGCCTGGCCTCAGATTGGATGGAATGCTGTTAGAACTTGCTGTTAGAGACGTGCCCTTGCAGTTTGTGGCTACCAGGAACCCTCTCATTATACCTCTGTCACGAAAAATAGTGTATTATGCTGTTTCACTGATGCCTTCAAAACAACAATGCTGAAATTATGAACAGGTTCCAGGTACAATAAATACATTTAAGATAAAATATATCATTAATAAATAAATATATAATTGCAAAAAATACAATATATAATTGCAAAACTCATACAGTGTATATGTTTTGGAATATGCTAAATTTATATATTTATTATTATTATTACCGTAATTATTTAGTGGGTCAAGTCGACCAGAAGTTCTCCAGAATATCCGTCTTCTCTTTTGGTCTCGAGGTTTCTTAATGGTGTGTTCATGACATGATTGTATTTGTCCATGTTGTCCTGTTCCTCTTTTACCTTTATCTGTTTCAAGAATGTCTTTTCCACAATGTGTTCTGCTCAAAAGGAGTCCAAAATAGCTTGGATTACTGGGCTCTAAATGAGAACTTATGTCTGCTTTAGTCAAGGACCCATTTGTTTGACTTCCTTGCTGTCAAGTTTTATAATTAACCCATTTGATATATTAATGGTATCAGCCACCAGACAGACCAGCACACTTTGTAGCACAGTTTGGTCATCCAGTATTTCTTCTAAAATCATTAATATGGAGTATTATGGGCTACTAATATGGAGAGTTAACTCTTCTGGTAAGGCTACACTTGATGTTGGAACTTTGATGTGAGGATTTGATTGTATTTAGCCAGAAGAGCATTGGTGAGGTTGGGTCCTGATGTTAGACGACATGTTCTGGGTCACTCATGGACTTCATTAGAAGGGGTGTCTGAATACTTTTGGACACATTGTGTAGATTCAAAGAGAAAATGACAAGACAGAGAATGTCAGCATACAAAACACTTTATTTTTCTCATAAAGCTCCATGACACATCTCAGTTGGCCATGCCTTACACTAATAAATAAACAGTCATGATCAAGAAACTATGCCACAAAATACAGAATTTAAAGTTTAAACTGTACTGAAACTACAATTAGTCTGATCGTACCAAACGTTAATGTGTTGAGAGCACAGTTGATTGCTACAAAAGGTCCATAAAATTCTTCTGAAAATAAACCGGTATAAAGTCTCAGCCCTTTTCCAATACAGCATCAGAATCTACACTGTGGTAGGTCCAAAAAGATCACACCCTTTGGTATAAAAGTATAAAAATGTGTGTTTTGTGCTGAAAAAAATCTGATCTAGTGCCATGACCCAACCAGAAACCCAGAACTCACTGCCATGCTTCTAGGGGAGAAATTCACGTCATTTCTTAATGAGTATCAGTGCGGAAAACTGTTTGAACACAAGCGCTGCATTCACGTGCTCACCAGAAGGTTGTACATACCATACGGGTAACTGGTATATATGGCCAGACTTCGCTGGTATATTCGGTTCCTGTTTACAAGACGCACAGTACACCCAACAAAAAAAGCATGGTGGACATATTCTCCTCTTTTGCAAAACAAAAAATTACACAGAGCATACAGATGCACATCAGATACGTTTCTTTCATGTTTACAGCCAAGTTCAGCATTTTTATACTTGTGGGAAAGGCGAAAGGTTATTCGTCACATCTCGTAAACTTTCGTGGCTTTTATGGTCGGGAAGACTGGGATTTCCCAGTTTTCTCATGTCTTGAATGCAGCATAAGTTTGGAACCACTTGACAATTAAGATTACTCTTACAAAGGCTTCAGGAATGGCTTATTAATTAGGTCATAAACACCTTAAAATTCATTAATAAGCAGTCATAACACATAAATAAATAAAAAGAGCAAGAATGAGCTGGTGTATCTGATAAGTATGAATATGTGATGAAGCTGGCAGGTATAATGCTGACTCGGGAAGACAATAATAAGATCAGTACGCAGCTAAATTTGAGCTTTAACAGCATAAATGAATGTGGGCTCACTATCTGGCAGGTCACTCTTTTTGGATCTTTTTAGATCCTTTTTATTTATTTGTTTATGTGTTTATAATTACATATAACATATTCCATTATTTGTAAGTTGTTTGTGACCATTAAAAACCATTACTAAACCCATAATCCTTTTATAAGGACAATCTTATTGTGAAGAGGTATTCTTTAGTTTTTGCCTTTGTCCTTTACAAGAGCACAGTATGTCAATGGGGCATTTTAAAGTACCAAAAAACAATCTCAAAACGTTTGCACTGATAAGGTGGTTCGCTAACTCCCCTGGGGTTGAGCTAAAATGGCACCATATCAGAACACATCAGCACAAAACACATGCTGGTATGCAAATATTTGCTCAGAAACTAAACGCAAATGACTTGTGTGTTGGACTTGAGCCGAAAAGAGTCTGACTAGAAACAATCCACAAGCTTGTCGGAGTAGTTTTAACAACACAGAGACGATACATAGGACAAATACGAAAGTCTGTTACACACAACTAGCTCAAAGTGCCTTAAGGTGAAGGCAATAAAGATGAATATTTGACTAGACTTCACCAGACAAGAAACATCTAATCCACCCATTTCATTTCTAAAGGATCACAGAATTTTCCAACTGCTAGTCATAACTAATACACTAAAGACAGTTTTAATCAAATAAAACAGAGATCCAAACCTATTCACTCATCCATTGATCTGCTATTCAGTGGAAGTGATTCAGAAAGTACTGGTGAGGTTTTTGTCCCTTGGAACTCATGAGGAAAGAGCAGGCCTGAACATTTGTAGCATTGCATAACCCCATTTTTCTAGGAGTGCATGAGTCCTATTGCAAAACCACATCCAGTTAGTTTGGGGGAAGGAGCCAAGATGATGCTACGGGAGCCAACGGGAAGCTCCACTGAAATCTGTTCCAGTTTTCTGCTGAAATCTGTTTCTGTGGTGCGTTTATGTGGGCAGCTTAGTGCTAAGTTTGCTTTGAACGTCATGTGATAATAAGTCAACTAAAGGAAAAAAGCAGCAAGTCACCTTGGTCTGATGACAATCATTACACTCCATCACACACACACACAAACACCGTGAGGTCAGCGAAGACCTTGCCAGATGACTGAGGACATTCATTAACAGATACTCTTACAAAACACACACACGCACATGCACGCACACACACACACACACACACACACACACAGTTATGTTTACAAAATCCACCGACAACTTGAGTGCTGACATTTACATGTGATAATGGAGAGAAATCTCTAGCAGCCTGCAAACAAAGCAAACACCCCAGTGGAGAAAGAGATAAATAGAGAGAGAGAGGGAGGGAGAGAGAGAGCAAGAGAGAGAAATAATGACAAAGAAAGAAAGAAAGAAAGAAAGAAAGAATATGACACACTGAGAGGAAGAGAAAGAGAAAGAGGACAGAGAGGAAGGGAAAGAAGGAAGAGAGAGCGAGAACAAAAGAGAAAGAAGAGGTAGAAACAAAAAAGAATGAGAAAAAAGAGACAGAAAGAAAGACAGAAATGAGAGAAAGCAAAGAAAGAGAAGGGGCAGAGAGAGAAATGGAGAGAACAAGAGGGAGAGAAAGAGGAGGGAGAGCATAGAAAGACAGACAGCCAGAACATGAGAGAATGGAGAGAGAGAAAATGAGAAAGGATGGAAAAGAAGGGAGAGAGAAGGAAAAAAAAACAAAGGAAATGAGAGAGAAATATAGTGAAGACGCAGAGAGAGAAAAGGGATAGAGAACAAAGAGAGCAAGAGAAAAAGAGACGGCAAATCTGAGAGAATGGAAATAGGCAGAGAGAAGAAAGAGGGAGAAAGAATCCTTTCGGACCAACTGTAGAGAAATGAAGTGGAGTGTTTGTTCTCTTACTATACTCTACAAAAACCATTCGGCGAAACCACCAGCCCGTGGCGGTTAAGAATCAGGCAGACTGGTCTCGTGTGGGACGTAAAAAGCTGAGACTCGCTGAAGAGTGACCGCGATGACACTCGACATCTACAGACACGCTGTCAGCACTCAGCAAAGCAGCACATCAATCTCTTAACACTGAGGTCATTCCCTTCACTAAATCAAACTAGTGCTTTAGTAATTAAGCGCAACAACAATTTAAAATGTGTTAGTTATTATTAGAGCTCTGAAAAGTGCAAAGAAAAACTACAATCAATGGAAATAATAAGGGCTTAGTATTTCTGTGTTACCAAAACGATAAGGAATAAAAAAAATTAGTGATTCAAACACAACACGGTCATGTCTAATCTGCTGCATTCGTCGTAGACCCGGTCCCATAGACAGACAGGCCTGTAGATTTTCTACACAGTGCAATACAATATGGGCAAAAATCCACGCCCAGATCAAGTCTTAGCATGAGTATCAGAAAATTGGCAGTGCTGAGTAAACCTGAAACTGAAAATGACTTTCAGAGTTGAGTCAAAAGACCTAATCTGTAAAAATGAGGATTATTTTAGGTTTGGTCTAAACGGTAGGCAAAAGTGTTTCTCATATCAGTATTAAAAGTGATACAGCATCACATATTAAGGCTGCTTTCACACCTCACTTGGTCCGGACCTTCAGACTTTTCAGTTTGCTCCACACCAAATTAGCAAGTGTGAAAGGTGCCACTCGGGATGGACAATTCAGGTACAGAGGGTAAAAGCCTCTCCAGGATTTTGTTATAACCTCCTGGTTTCTGTGGTTATCTCAAACCAACAGCAAAAGCATTCAAGCAATTTAAGCAAAATCCTGGAGAGGATTTTTACTTTCTGGACCTGAATTGTGCACCTCTTGTTGCTGCAGACTGCACAGTTTAGTCTGACTAAACGAGGTGGTCTTAATCCAGATCAATGTGAACCATGATCTGCAGTGTAAAAATACTGTCTTGGTTAGTTCAGACTGATGGACCAGTTACCACAAGTTGAGGCGAAAAAAGAAGAGATGGTGGGACGAGCCACAGTACTACACAGTGGAGAGAAAAGATAAAGTGTTTAACTGTAATTCATCAAAACTGTTGTAAATTGTAAATTTGGATAAAAGTGTCTGCCAAACGAAGGTAATGTATGTAACTAATCTGAGAGGATGAGAGAAAGAGGAGATATGAGAGGATGGAAGAACAATGCCTTCTTTCATCAGATAATAAAACAGTGGCAGTGAAATGTGCACGTCCGTCTTCAAACCAATCAAGGAGGTGCAGCTCACGTAGGTGATGACAGGACGTAGGAATCTCATGCAAAGTGCTTCCAAAATCGCAGCATGAAACCACAATTGATCGGATCAAATGTACACAATGTAACAAAAATATTTTTGTTGGTCCGAATTCCCAGCAATAAAGCGTCATAAGTGTATACATCAAATATGAATATTAAACATTGTATTCTGTACTGGTTGCAGCTGTTATGAGTTGCCTCACCTCCAGTGCTGGTGGGTATCAAATCCTTCACCACGTTTGAGCAAACCCTCCCAACGTTGAGAAACTCAAATTAGGCCTAAGTCTAGATTAGATAGGAAACAGCTATGATTGACAGAGCTAGACTAGGCTTGATCCATATCCAGGAAAATTAGCCTTTAAAACAACAAACAGCTTGAACAGAGAATGGAAAGCATCAATTATCATGGTGTGACAATAACTTTCAAACATTCACCTTCATTCTTTAGTAGCTTTTTAGACCAGCACTGTTAGCCACAGTAGCTTGTTGGCCATGGGGAGTCACACCCATCCATCTATCCCCCTATCCGTCCATCCGTCCAAATAAACATTTTTTTTCAGATTTTCTACATTTGTAACAATACCATTGCATAAAAACGTACCATCTTTGCTTTGCAGACATCCCTGCTTCCTATCACCACCACTACAATGAAATCGAAGCGGGTATGTGAATGACTTTCTTTACATCTGCGTCAATTCATTATGCAGACGTGTTTAAAAAATGCTGGAATTCCTCTTTAAGCTGTAGACCTGAGATGATCAGTGTCCTCATACCCACGGTTACCCAAAGAGATTTGACTTGGGTCTGGACCTGAAGGAGCCAGAGGACTCCCCTGTCTCTCTCTCAAAATGCCCAGATAAAGACGTGCTGTGCACAATCTGTGTCCTCGTGTGGATCTTGCTGAGCCTTGGCTTGAGTGAGCGCAGAGATGACTTCCTGCGCAGAATCTTTTCCCTGGCGAGTCCCACGTTCTCGCTTGCTGTACTCACATCATCCTCACTTGTACTATGGCTCAGCAGCTTCAGAGGCCTGAGGTTGGCCTGGAGAACTCTGGACAACCTCCACCCACTGGCTTCAGCACCGTCTGTACACTGGGTGTCAATATCCGTCCCAGCACCAACGATGTCAAGGACGTCTTCGGCCACCTTGCCCCTCAGGTACTGGCTGGCTTTCTTGCCGCTGTAGTCCCGGATCTCCACGTCAGCGTCGTATGCTCCCACCAACAGCTTCACCACCTCCATGTGGTTATGCATTGCTGCCAGGTGCAGTGGCGTGTACCCGGCACTGGAACGTGCATTTACATCCACTGGAACGCCACGCTGCATGGCAAAGCTCACAAGGAGTGCCAACAGCTCTGCTTTGCCCATCTTGGCGGCCCAATGGAGGCATGTGAAGCCTGTCACAAAGTCCTTCTTGCACACAAGGCCTGGGTCAGTGGCCAGCAGCTGCCGCAGGCTCTCCCACTCGCCGTCACTCGCACACATCATCCACTCATGCTCCAGAGGCTCCAGGGCAGCTGGGGTGTTCTCCTCATCCGTGGCACCAGAGGAGGAGTGCAGAGAAGCTGCATCGATGTCAGTCCTCGCCGGTGAATCCTTGCACCTGGTGGACAAATACACAGAGTTCCTCAGCGCCACACTGCGCCGGACCTGCGGCGAGCTGGACATCATGTGCTCCAGGAAGTTCTTCCGGCTACCCTTTGGGGTGTTGATACTGCCACCTGGCACTAATTCGCCGTGCCCGTCATCTGCGGACCGCTCACCTCGTTGGGACAGCTTTCGTCTAAGCCGCTGGGAGACCTTCTGATCAGACTCACTATCCAGTTCCTGTCGGGCAGTCTTGCTGGACATATCTTCCAGTGTCCTTTGGGCAGGTTGATCAGACGTACCCTCCGGGCAGACAGTCTGATCAGAAGTACCCTCCACTCCAACATGGTCAGGCCCTTCAGATCCACCCTTAAAACCATCAGTCCGATCAGACGGGCTTACCAAACCATTCAGTACAGTCCCATCACCCCTGCCCTGGCTCAGTACTCCGGCTGGCTGAGTCTCATGACGAGGAGACACCTCGATCTCTGGGATATCTTCCAGTTTTCTCACATTAGAGTCATTTCTCGAGGCCTTACTACCCATCTCTGTTCCTGCAGAGGCGCTTCCCGGCACGCCTGGACCAGAATTTCCGCAACCTGAGCCAGGTGCAATTTCTTGGTTTGCATCCTCGTTCTTGCTGTTTTCCTGAGGCACAGCTCCTGTGGCATGCTGCACAGCTCCATCAGGGCCATCAGGGCCCCCTTCCCTCTGTCGACCTCTGAACTTCTTCTTCAGGCAAACATATTTCTCTCCATTGTCCACTTTTACCACAGCCACGCTGTCCACGCAGCTCTTCAAAGCCTCCTTGGCTGCTGCTTTCTTTCCTGGCTCTTTGGGGATGGCTGATCTGAAATGCTCTATTAAGTCCACGTTCTTCACCCTGCCTCCCCGTTCCGTGATGAACCGTAACACCGCGTCCTGGGTGCACTCGCTCGCCATGGGATTTAACCTTAATCCGGACAGTTCCGAGCTGAATCACGCGTCCTCCACGGCACGGGCTGATTTTCTCGCCCCTACATCAGGCGTTCTTCGCCTCTCCCGCATGCAGCTGCTCTTTTAACGCATCGAAAATCTCTAATCCACGGCTGTCCCGTCTTTAGCCGCTCTATTCTGTACCACAGCCCGTCCCTTCATCCCGTTAGGACGCTGGTAATATCCAGAACTGCCAGCATGAGGAGCTCAATCAAGCGTGTAGAGCGCCCCGTAGTAACCCAGCCCACTGTGAAACTGCATCCCTTCTACGCCTTTTGGATCCACTCCTCCCATTCCTTTGAACGGAACAGGGGCTCATGTAGAGCCACAATGGACACCAGTTTCTCGATCATACCATTTCAGACACCGGGAGGGCATCTTACGCTGTATATTAATGAAGCATAACTTACGTGCAATTCTGAGCACTGTGTTAGTTACACATAAAGTTAAACACGATTTTATAATCTAATTATGAATTAGTTATGTCGGAGTGCCGCTTTCATAGTTTTTTTCATGCCACCCGGACAATGACGTCCACCTCCAATACCATGGAGTGATACGTTCCTTCACATTCCAATCGTTTCTCCAAACTTTTTTTTTCTCAAACAGTTCATCCGCCTTTTTACCTCAGTTCTTCATCAAAAAAGTAACACAGTCTGATAATAAGTAGTTAATTCCCCTCACAAACATGGCTTCGTCCGATGTAGCTCGTCAAGGGGTAAGCATAATGTTATTTGGACCTTGTTTTTGCTCGTAATAGAGGATTATTTGTTGCTAAAGTAGCTTAGCAACCGATAGGTTCCTTAGGCTGCATTTAATCCTGCTAGTTAACGTTACATGTCAGCCTAACGGGTTCTTTTTGAAAGAACTGTACATTTGATCTATGATTTTTACTTTTCTAGGGATTGCGAAACTTAATTAGGCTCATCTGGTTGTGTCCTAGTTCATTCAAACACAAGCCCTGGCTTCCAACCAGCCACCCAGACCGAGCTAGCTGTTACCACCCCAAATACCCCATCAATCAGCAGAAAACAAAACAAATGGTCTACCTGTGGATAAAAGTTAATCTCTTTAATGTTAAAGGCCAGCTTAAGTCTTAAAACACTGGTTGGATTCTTGGTTCAGTATTGTGTGACAAGTGATGTATATGCTTGAGTTAGATTTATATACATTATATGGACAAAAGTATTGGGATGCTTGACCATTACACCAACATTGTATTCAAAACTTATATTTTAATATGGAGTTGGTCACTCTTTGCAACTGTAACAACTTCCACTCTTCTTGGAAGGCTTTCCACAAGAATTTGGGGTTTCTGTGGGAATTCATTCTGTAAAGCATTTATGGAGTCAGGCACTCTTGTTGGACTAGAAGGCCTGGCTCATAATCTCGGTTCCAGATAGACTTGTGTGTTTGAAATGTGATGACAGCTTGACTGAGCTGTCTCCATTCTTACTTTTAGCCAAAAATGTGCACCATGTCTGATAAACCCTGTGATAAACATGACATTATCCGTGCATGGCCCAGTGTCCTCCCCATTCCTTGAATGGTCATGACCCAGAGCTCAAGAAACACTGCAGCAGAGCGCAGCAGCATCTTTGGCATGCTTAAATAAGCAAATGAAAGTGAGATGATTGGTTAGACTAGCAAAACATTTTCCTGTTTCATGGAATTGCCAGACATTTTTCCTTGTTCCCACAGGAATATTTCCTGTGTGAACATTTGCTACTGTTCTTCAACTTTCATTGGTCCCTTCATTGACTATCTGTCTGTTTGTCTGTCCATTTCTGCCTCCTATCTCCTCTCTTTCTCTCGCGTGCTTTGTGTGTGTGTTTTT
>JBBIGA010000106.1:1579668-1590597 GCA_037576975.1 Alestes dentex | reverse complement strand
CCGGGTTCTTTGTTGTTTCCCCCCCCCCCCCCCCCCCCAGTCAAAATTCTCTTCAGACTGAAAACCGGAAGTGCCATTTAGGCCAGTAGCCGAAACGCTGGTGCCCCTACACTAACAAAGAGCGTAAAATACTTAGGTATTGCAACAAAACAATTCACTTTGATCTCTTTCGAGCCACAATAAAATTTAATTAAAAATATATGAAGCAGAGCTACTCTGTAAACATGAACACTACTATTTCAGCCCTGAACATTTTGTGGGGGGCCTCTAGGTGAAGGTTTTCACATTATTGACCAAAACATTTTAATGGCTCACACAAATAACAGCATGGACGCAGTCTTACACGTCGGCTAAGCACTCCGAGACGAGCAGCTGCCATTGTTGAAGCTCAGCGACTGTTGGGTTAATGGGTGCATGTGAACATGGGAAACAGCCTGATCCTTCATGTCTCAATAACGGACTGGACTGAAGAGTGCCAAAAATGATGTCCCTGAAAGCATCAGCCAGTTGTTTGGAAAGGACTGGGTGCAAATATGCTGAAAAGGACGAGCTGGGGAAAAAAATGGATGTTTTATGAATTTTAAAGGCCCTGGGCTATACCTTCCACCATCTCTCTTCTAAGCACCACTCTCTAAAGCTCCTCCCTTAAAATATATGGTTTTAAACACAGTTTGCCTTTATGATAGGGTTATAAAGACAGGTGTGCTCTGCTGCTTCAGAACAATAACAACTAAGGCTCAGTGATATTAAAATGGAGTCGGTAAAAAACTGGTTATTATGGTGTTAGTGTAGTGCTGCCATTTCCTACGAGGATATTTCTTCCTATATGGATAAAACAAGGTAAAAAAAAAAATGCCGTTGTACAGAGTCTGTAGCAATGGCATAAACTGAAGTAGCTGATACGGTCATTGTATCGATTAATTTTTTAAAATCAGTTTGATGGTTTGTCCTCCTCAAACAATCACACACAAGAAATCACAAACATTTCTTCAAATATCGTCATTAATGCTGAGAAGTCATATGTTTCAAATCAGGTGTGATCCCTTTTAAATGAGCATTAACGTAATAGCAAAATGGATGTCCTCCAAAGGTCTGTGTTATGTCCCGTTATGGGTTTTGTGATTGGATTCTGATTCCACTTAATATTACACCATACTGAACCTTATACTTCTACACTAACAGTGTATTATGGGAATTTTATACCACATTTAGTTCCAACCTCTCAATGTGACTAACTGCCTTACTTGTCTCATAGTGACAATTAAAGATTTAAAAAAGGTGGGGGCGCATCAAAGCTTATTACTGGGGGTGGCAAACGATTAAAAAAATAATCAAATTTAATTACAAGCTCTCTGATTAATCTAAATTAATCGCACACATTTTTTTTTTTACTGTAAAAGTGATTTTTAAAAGTGGGGGTGGGCACGTGTCCCCCTAATATAATGGTTCCGGCAGCTCAAGCCACAATTATAAACTAGAAGTAACAATAGAATAAAACCCATTCACACTATGTCTCCAGTACTATGACAAAATTTTGTTGTGACTTTTATTTTGATATCCTGTACACCGGGTTTGAGTTAAATCTTGTTATGAGTTTCAGTTGCCGGTGTACTCAGGACTAATTGAATATGTTTTGTGGTTGGGCTTTGGGGTCAAGGGATTTGGTATTTAGTTTGGGTTAGGACCGACAGGATTTGTTGGTCAACCATTGCGCTTACGCATTCTTTGCTGTTCCTTTGTGAGTTAAAACCAGTATTGAGTCTGACCCTTGTGTCAGTTTTCATTTTTGTATTCAAATAAAGAAAGAAAATGCAGCACGTCGACTTGGAGTGGTGTGTGTGCGCCTGCCCAGCGTGCATGGAGAAGGGACACGAATGTGACAGATTGACCGACCGTACTCATGGGCAATGGACCCGGAGAGATGAGCCCCTAGAACCTTACGGGGTGATAGAAGGGGATGAGGAGCTAATCCAGGGTGTGGGCAGCTGGATCCAGCTCAGGTGTGAACTGGCGAGGACAAGCCGGTTCACTCTGGCCAAGCTGTTGTGCGGTGGTGAGTCAGGGGACGAGGTAGAGGACCTGGGCTTCTGGTGGGACGGGTGTATCAGTGAATCCCCGACTAGAGAGCCAGAACGCTTGGTGGGACCCCTCGTCCTGGACCCAACCGTGGAGGAGCTCCCATTTGGGTTCGCTGAGAGGTGAGGCGGAAGATCCGCGGTTTGGAGACGTAAGGGACGAGGGGGTTCACGTCGGAGGCGTCTCCCACCTGTCCACCGGCAGTCCGAGAGGTTGGACACTCCCCTGACACTCCACACCTCCGGCTCGTGCCCAGCTTGCCTCGCTTGGTAAGCACCCGGCTGGAACAGCGAGCCCCATGTGCAGCAGTCGCGGGCACCAGCACCCGGGGCGGGTCAAGTGAAGATGCATTGCTCCAGCCCCCAAAACAGACCAAAGAGCTGCCCACGAGGCTATGCGGCCAGCCCAGCCCGTAGCGATGAACAACAGGCGGCCACCAGCAGCAACTGAGAGCCCGAGGAGCCTGGCCACGCTGGCGCATCAGGCGCTGCCCCTGGGCCGTGTGAAGGCCAGCCCTCCGTCAGAAACAACGCTCGCCAGCTCCGCCGAATCCAAGCACGCCAGCACCCCTGAGCCCGGGCTCGTCAGCGCTGCGGAGACGATGCACGCCCGCGTCGCTGAATCCACGGAAGCCAACACCGCTGAGTCCGGGCTCGCCAGCGCCTCGGAGATCACACTAGCCAGCGCTACGACCGAGCTACAGAAGCCCGTGCCTGCACCACGGAGAAGGCTACGGCCTCCCACACCGGCCCCCCGACATCAGTTCCCGGCCCCAGGTAGCGTAGTGGGGGCTAGTATAGGGGTGACTGCAGGCATTTCAGAGCCCGTAGACCTTCTAGGCCCGATAGGGGAGCAATTAAGCTAGTTAGCGCAGCCTTTAAAGCCCAAACCAGCTACATTGGCCCAGCAGTTAGCTCCTTTAGCCGAGAGGCTAGTGCCATTAGCCTTAACCTCCCGTGTGGAAGCTAGCGAGAGACCCAGGGAGGTTAGTGAGGCTAGCAAAGGGCTTGGGGAGGCTAGCAAGGAACCCAGGGAGGCTAGCGAGGCTAAAGAAAGGCCAGGGGAGGCTAGCGAGAGAACCAGGAAGGCTAGTGAGGACAGAGAGAGACCCAGGGAGGCTAGCGAGGCTAGCCCAAGGAAGGGTCCCCAGGAGGGAGTTCCATGGAGGGAGCTCAGCCCCAGAAGAGCCCATTGCGAGGGCTCCACCCCTGAAGACAACAAGGGGATGAATGGAGGGAGCTTACCCCCTGAGAACAGCAAGGGGCTCCCGAGGGAGAGTCCTAGGGGAAACCACGGCGATGGCTCCATTCCTGAGGACAGATAGGGGCCCCCGTTCAGGGGCCCCAGCTCCAAAGACACTGAGGGGGTCCCGAGTAGGGGCTCGATAGTTAAAGACATTGAGAGGCTCCTCTTTGGGGCCTCTGTCAGACAGAACAATAGTGGGCTCCCCACGGAGGGGCTACCTGGAGGTGGCTCCGCCCCTGAAGAGAGTAAGGGGCTCCCGGGAGGGGGCTCCACCCCTAAAGACAGTGAGGGACTCCCGGTAGGGGGTTCCACCCGTAAAGACTGGGACTGTCAAAGGGGAGCGTCCCTGGGGACCCATCTGGACCGCCCTGGCCGTACGGTGTACTGCCCAGGATGTCATCCAGGGAGAGGCGGCCGGGGGGGGCCCCACAGGATGCTTCCTTTTGCCTCCGCCTGCCCCTCCTCCAACCTTGGGGTGTTTGGATGGTGCCTTGGTGCCCCGGCGGTGCACCCTAGGAAGGGGGGTACTGTCAGGTCTCAACAGCGGCCACCAGAGGTCGATTTTGGTTTAGTTGGGGGTTTCATTGTTCATCTTTTATTTTGATATCCTGAGTACACCGGGTTTGAGTTAAGTCTTATGAGTTTCAGCTGCCGGTGTACTCAGGACTAATTGCATATGTTTTGTGATTGGGCTTTGGGGTCAAGGGATTTGGTATTTAGTTTGGGTTAGGACCGACAGGATTTGTCGGTCAACCATTGCACTTACGTGTTCTTTGCTGTTCCTTTGTGAGTTAAAACCAGTACTGAGTCTGTGTCAGTTTTCGTTTTTGTATTCAAATAAAGAAAGAAAATGCAGCACGTTGACTTGTAGTGGTGTGTGTGCGCCTGCCCAGCGTGCATGGAGAAGGGACACGAATGTGACAGGTGCTCAGTTTGGGTCTGAGTGTCTGGTCCTCACGCTGGGCTCAGGCTGTTCGGACTGCCGGGTTCGCTACTAAACGCTCTGCGTTGAGGTGATATTTTAGACGTGATGTTCTCTGATAATACAAAAGTCATTGCGATCATTTTACAGAGCACTTGTGGCCAGAACCGGACCGGGTTAAAGAGTCACCACGGAATGCAATTAATCAGTGTGATTTTTAAAAAAAAACACATTATTTGTTCTGTGAATTGATGGGAAAATAAAATCACGTTAATTTGACACCTTGTAATTACAGTACAAGATTTTAACAATGAATGACAAAACCTAAACAACTTTACTTCATTGTGTAAATAATAATAACAATCAAAGAATCAATCAATAATAACCAACCAGATTTCTATTAATTTTAAACTTCCAAAGAGCCATTCTTGTGTGTTTACTGTAGTCTTGAGGAGCAGTCCCTGAACCTGACCAGTTTCAGAGGAATGTTTTTGTTCGTTAAGACACACAGTGACCTACATATGAATCATTCAAGCAGAACAAAGAGCATCTAACTGAAGTCCTGAACCAGAGAAGAAACATGAGCAGATGATTCCAGATGATCAGGTGGTGATCAGTATACTGGTGGTGCTGAATGCTGAGTAGTAATGCTGAGATAAGACAGTTTGACAGGCATACATTAGTATTTTGCACCAAACATGTAATTCAAAGCAAAAGGGGAGGCTCAAGACTTTTGCACAGTACTGTACCCCGTAGTGAACCTGATACTGAATAATGTAGATAAAAGTACCTTCATTCCGGTCAATAAGCAGTTTGCTTTTGGCTTTTTAAATTCTGTTTTGCACGCCTCACTCATTAAGGTTATTATCTAACAAACATACTTGAAATTAAAATGAAGGTACCTGTATACACACTACAGCCCTTTTTTGCCATATTGTCCATCCTAAAAATTCACACAACAAAGCAGCGTTCGGCCTGCATTTGATCACGATGTGCTATTCAGACTTAGGCAGTTGTCAGGCTGCCTGGATCATTCTCCTTTCCCCCGAATCCTCTCTTCAGAAACTGAATAGAACTCCTTCTCACACATTTACCTGCTGTTCCTATTCGCCTGCTGTTACCTTTCCTGTCCCAATGCTCCTCTCTCCGCCCGCTCTCCTCCACTGGCATACCCGCCACGACTGCCTGATTAGTAAAGAAAACCCTGCCCTGCCGAGGTAACCTCATTCCCCCCCTTACAATTAAACCTAATAGGCTTTTCATGCAGGTGGAACATTAGTACTATTACTGTAATAATCAAAATTGTGTCCTTACAAAAGCCAGTGACAGCAATACTGTTCTCTACCCTGAGAACGGCTTGTGACCTGCTATTAGAATAACTTAATTTTCCCTGATCACTAAAAACCAGGCTGGGTGGCTATCATTAACACGCCGTACTGCAGTTTGATTGCCAGCACGTTATTTAAGCAGCAATAACATATACGTAACTATCAAATACACAGAAGGTACCTGTTAACATGCTGTCTTCTATAGTTGGTCTATTTTAGGGCCATCAGTTAAGTAAAACGCACCTAAACCCAACGTTGAACCAAAAGGGATGTACTGACGGGTTGGTCAGCGTAGACAGGTAGCGAGTACATAATATGTTGGGGGAAAAAATAATCTGATCCAATCCAGTTAAGAAATCTAGCCTTAAATACACATTATGTTATATTGTTAGTTGGGTCTTTCTTCTAGTGGAGTAGTTAAGTAGAATGATCACCTGCTTTTAGATGATCATCTTAAAGCACCAGTTTCACAGAAAAATGTGCATTTTCTATTTTTTTCATGAAATATGATGTGTTATGTAAATATTGATAGTTTTGAAATATATCATTCACAATCCACTTCCGTTAAGTCCATATATTGAAACCTAACGGCAAAACAGCCCGTTTTGCGAGGTCAAAAAGCAATGTTTACAAATATTCATTAGACTACATCAGTTTAGCAACACCCACTCACACAGAAGTTATAAGGAGTGTTGCAACCATCTCTTTCATTTAAGCTAATCAAAATGTCAAAGCTAACAGTCTGACAGGTATAAAACAGTATAGGATTCAGAGCAAAATATAAAGAAATGGGGGCTGGCTCAAGACTTCAGTACAGTACTGAACAGAGCTCATTTACATTTGCTGTCTTAAAGGCACAGTAACAAAAAGACAGCCTAAGAGAGGATGGGAAAATGACAATTTTAGTATTGGATCAGTGTTCAAGCTTCAGCCTTTAAAAACCTAGTTTTCGGCAAAGATCTGTACATTATCCTCAGCTTATGACGAAGTTTGACTCTTGCAGTGATTGTAACAGCTTTCTATGTAAAGCAAAGGGAGCCGAACGGAAACATTCACTGTTGTTATGCACTTCTGGACTAATCTATAGTGTCTGATCAAGTATTGCAAGCTTCTTCATTACAGACGTCTGAAGAGCTCTAGACACTGATATTAAGACTGTACTGCATTAAGATGTATAATGAGACTGCTGGGTCATGCCAAGTGAATTCATTCCCTGACAAAGCTCAGCCCATTAGTAGTCCACACAGGTAGACACGGTCAGAGTCCCACAGAAAGATGCCTGGAAGTTTCACTCTGGAGTTTCATCACTGACAACAGTCTTTGCCACGATGACCAGAGGAGGAGGCCACTCTTGCACAATACAGAATCGCGATATACATCAAAGCTTATTTTACAATTTTGAAACATTTAAAAACTTTAAAACTATATTATGGGCCAGCTCTCAAGACTCAAGATACTTTAGTGCATGCGGGATTTTTGATTATAAAAGACAGTTTAGTCCGGTTCTGGCCTTACTCTGGCCCTCAGGCTTGCTGAAGTGTTGAATCCAGCCAGACTGGCTTTGTATAGAGATTCAAACTGTCCAGTCATACCGGTGTTTTGACTTGGTGGTCACTTTCGAGTTCATTTACTGCTCTGTTAAAAGTACAAAATGTACCACTGATACAATCTGGAAAAAGTACAGCTAATAAAATTATTTCACAAGAGCGTCACTCCTCAAAGAACACTTTGAGGTTCACCACAGAGGAGCCTGAGGTGCTTCCAGAGACCAAAATCATCTATTGAAGAGTTCATGTAACGTGCAAGCATTTGAAAATGTGCTGTACATGTAAAGGAGAAATAACCATGACTCTGCATGCATGTGTGCATGTAAGAAACTAATCTATTTATAAAATTTTGATGAACAACATGACATTATTGGTCCTACTAAATGGAAAATAGGGATCTGATCCCAGACCAGTATATACTTGCTAAATATGCTCCCAGGCTGGATGTATGTGTGTGTGAGGGCCACAGTGTGTCACTGGTTAATCCAGTGTTTCAGTTGCTGACTCACTAGTGGTCTGTGTGAGCTGCTGAGCAGGAACCGAGGCAAGACAAGGACATGTACCACCCTTCATTAACCTGTTATAATACAGGCGTTATAACGGACCACCATTATGGCCGCAGGTCTCCGCAGAGAAATACGCTGAACAAGAGCCACACCTCAGTGCTCTGGGATACTTTGGAAAGATTCAGGAGTGCATGGATTTCATGTAGACTCTCATTCATTAAAAAAATTACATGATATCTTGTAGAATTTTGGTCAAAATAACAGCATTCAAAGTTTGTTTATTACCAAGCTTTGCATGCTGTTATCATTGTTATGTGCAAAAGTCTTACCACCTGCAATATAATGAGCTGTTTTCTTAGGGGCTGCCACATAATTTCATTATGTGCATCATTTTATTTTATGCAGTAGTCTTGCCATGTGAAATATCACCACTTACATCAATATTACTGATCCACTACTGATCTATATTACGTCCAATAACAGACTCCTAACCACCATGTGTTACTAGTAATTCACTTAAGTTATCTACAGTATTAATATTCCTTCATTTGTGTATACAGCATAGCATTTCATATAGAGTATTTCTGCAGCTTTTATTTTATTTAGAATTCATATTTTGTACTGTTCTTGTCTCTCTGCAGTCGTAACATAAGCAGTTTCCTCAGGGATCAACAAAGTTTTCTGATTCTGATTCTGAAAGCACAGTGGGCTGAAATGTCATCTCTGGGTTGCACGAGAACCATATTATGCTCCATGTTTGTAGCGTATATGATACTCCTGAACTGAAAAGACAAAAGTGAAAGCAAATGTCATCTACTGGCACAAACAAAAAAGTGCTCTGGAAAAATAATTAGGCCCTCAGACTATGGTTAGGTTAGATCTGCTTGACATCACAACAGGTGCAGTGCTTTTCGTAAATTAAGACAAGTAGTGTTACTGATACAAACACAAAGTACGTGGATGTGATAGCAATTGGGTGACATCTCACAGAAGGCCAGGACAACTACAGGATCACGCCACATTTGCAGAAAGTGTTGTATACATGTTCCAGCACTGTCCAGTCCATTTCTCTGTATGTTTAATAGCCATCGACTAAGAAAGCCCTCAACTGAAGAGAGCCTACAGCAGTAACTGATCCTTCCTTACCTGCTGTCAAGATCCGAGCTACACGCAATACACAGTCATAGCGAAGCATAAAGGTCTATTCAGGCACAGATTAAACCTAATCTTAGTCATTTCAGGGGTGATTCCCAAGTGTTCAGCATGAGTCTGTTCAGCCCCACAGATCAACCTGCACTTGATGGCCTCAGTGACAGCAATGAGAAATCAGAGTGGCACTTCAATGTTTAAGCAAAAAAAAAGAGGTCTGGTCTTTTAGTGCTTTAGATTATGGCATATCCTGGATATAGTCTGGGAACCTCTTCTAAACCAGAGAACAAATACTCCAAAAGGGCAACGGGTTCATTGTTAAGCAACTGATGGACTTGGCAAAGCTACAGTAGACTGATCTGCACCAAAGCACATTAAATGAAAGTGGTTTTCATGAAGCTGCATAGACAGGGTATAAGAGATGAAATTATTGTGCTATTTATGAACAGGCCGGTCATTTTGCATAGATCAAGACCACAAACTGTACAGCTGAACAGGTTATGGTTTGTTAAAGACAGTGCTTAAGAGTCTGCTGAAGTCACCAATTTAATACTAGTGGTGCTGAAGAGTCTACTGAATTCACCTCCATACTAGTGGTGCTTAAATGACTACTGAATTCACCATCATAACACTGGTAGTGCTGAAGAGTCTACAGATTTCACCATTATAATGCCAGCAGTGCTTCAGTGTGTACTGAATTCCCCATCAAAACACTAGTAGTGCTTAAGAGTGTACTGAATTCACCATTATACTAGTAGTGCTTCAGTGTACTGAATTCACCATCATAACAGTAGTAGTGCTTAAGAGTCTAGTGAATTCACCATCATAATACTAGTAGTGCTGAAGAGTCTACTGAATACACCACCATAACACTAATAGTGCTTAAGAGTCTACTGAATTCACCACCATGACACGACTAGTGCTTAAGAGTCTACTGAACTCACCATCATAATACTCATTTACTGAATTCACCATTTCAATACTAGTAGTAGGGACAAAAGTGCAGCACCTTTATTAGCTTTTCTACTCAGTATTGGGGCTGGAACCGGGTCTTAGCTGACAAAAGTGGGCTCTAGAGTGTTTGGGCATTGAGATGTGAAAGCAAGATGATAGATCTGGCTGATAAAAATGTGTCGTTAATCAAAACAGAGCCACAAAAACATCCATAACCAGGTCTATGTAGCTGGCAGGCTGACAAGCTTGAGCTTAGCTTCCTAGCTTCCCCACAACACAAGCTAAAGCCTTAGCCAGCTCGGCTAACGTGAGAATACGAGAGGAAAATTGGTAGAGAAGTACACCAGGCAGGAAAAAGGGGAGAACTGCCGGGTTCGTGGACGTCTAACGCGACGTAGGGTGTGAGGGAAATGTGGAGGGGTAAAGGAGAAGGCAGAGCCAGCCGTAGGAGCGGTAGGAGAGAAGTCGACACCGACAGAGGCTACAACAAACAAGGCGAGCTGCTGCTGCCCCTGCTGCTGCTGTAGCTCAGGATGCTAACAGCTAGCTGGGTGGCCTGACCCAGGAGAAAAAAAAATACACACGCACACATACACATACACACACACACACACATATATATATACACACACATATAGATATACGAATATTAAATACAAACAAACAACTCGAATACGTACCTTGTTGTGCCCTTTTTTCAGACAGAAAAATGGAGAAGTGGAGTTTAGCCGAGGCTGGCTGCGTGAAAGTATCCTGGGAAGCGTCTGGAGGCAGAGGGGCCGAGAGGAGGATAGGGAGAGGGGGAGAGGGGGCAGGCAGCCAGAGCAGGAGAGACGGAGGAGGAGAGGAGAGGAGACAGGAGACAAGAGAGGAGGAGGAGAAGAGGAGAAGAAGGAGGAGGTGAGGAGGAGGAGAGGCGTTCAGATCCCTCTCCCCGGGTCTCTCTATCTTATAACAGCCCTCCCGACCATCCTGCCCGTCCGTCTGGAGAAGGCGAAGAAGAAGAAGTGCCCGAGAGGTCGACGGAGGAGGAATATAGTCCGTGTTTTTTGGCTCGTCACAAATCTCGACTCTGTCCCTTTAAAAAGAGAAATAAAAAAGCTGCCCCATCCGTTGCCTGTGGTTGTCTCTCTATGTCTCTGTATCTGTAGCGCTCTCTCTCTCCCTGTGTGTGTGTGTGTGTGTGTGTGTGTGTGTGTGTG